>JABUQX010055772.1:0-51190 GCA_015478945.1 Trachelipus rathkii
GGCCGGATATCATTGTTATCCGGCCGGATAACCGGATAATTACTTCCCTAGTAGGTTCTTCTTCGTTTAGGGAAATATTCCAAATAATTTGAAAAATATATATATATATTATTATATATATATAATATATATATATATATATATATATATATATATATATATATATATATATATATATATATTATATATATATATATATATACCTATATATATATATATATATATATATATATATATATATTATATAACTATATATACTTTAGTATATATATATATTTATTATATATTCCAAATAATTTAAAAATATATATATACTTGTTTAGACTTCCGATGTTGGGTACCAATATTATATTATTTTATTCATCATTTATGTTGACTGTCCAATACAATTTATCTGAAATTTGGTGGTGACACCGTTTCATAAATTATGGTAAAAATATGGTAATATTAAAATATTATAATAATATATTATAAAAATATTAAAAAATATGGTAAGTAAAAAATATGATATTTATAATGGAATTAAGCTACTAAGACAAATGTTAATGCAATTTTTACCACCACAATTTTATTCTCACGTTTAAGAATTGCAATTACTAAATAGTAATTACCACTGCTTAGTTTAACGTGTTTAAGCATTGTATTATTTACCAGTATATATACGCACATTCTCAGAAATTTATAATAAAAAAAAACACGAATTTATTCTCAATGTTACCCGCCTTCAGTGATAAAATAAAAAAATCAGAGCAAATGTCAGGGCACAAAACTTTATAAAATGCTGCAATGTTGAAAATAAATATACGTCTGCTAATTAAGAAAAACAGTGGTTGCTACGAATTAAATTGGTCAATATCGATATAACTTTAATAGGGACAAATCGGAGAAACTAAATATTATCCGATACTGAGAATCGGTCGATTAATTAGTAACACTCAAATATCATTTTATAATATTGATCAAATTTTTACATAAGAAATAAAAGGAAACCATCTTTAAAACATGATCCTTTGAAGTAAGAACAAAAAAAAAAAAAAAAAAAAACACGATTTTTGGTGGCTATTCAAACGACAAAGGATGCCAACGCGTAAAACTTGTGGACTATAAATGTTGGCATTCACTGAAACTATAATTTTTTCGGTAGTCCTCTAACTGCGGCAATGATATAGGCATTCCGCTAACTGCATTCCACAAACATTTTTCAGAATTATCCGCAATGCAATTCCTCATTTATCTTTGTAATTCCGCAACTTGCGGATAATTAAATTGCGGGAACGTCCACCTCTGAGAATAATATATATATATATATATATATATATATATATAGCTATATATATATATATAGTATATATATATATATATAATATATATAGGTATAATTATATATATATATATATATATATATATATATATATATATAGAGGTCAGCCTCCAGATTAGATGTCCCATGTATGTAAAAAAACTATGATAGCTATGAAAAACTGAATACATTTTTTGAAATCAGCGAACATTGTAAATGAGGAAAATGAAGAAGAAATAAAATTAAAGTGAGATAAAAAAAAGAATAATAATAATAATGAAGAATTAAATAAAATAAAGTGAGATAAAAAAAGTAATAATAATAATAATAATTCTTACTCGTTCCCCCAAATTTTTCGCGTTCCAAAGTCAAATTCCGCCAAATATTTTCTTTTAAATGTTAAGGCAACGTACGCGCACGCGCGCGCCGCAACAACACACACACAACCTCTATGATAGATAGAATGTTCTAGAGAAAAGAAATTAAATTTTTTTTGATGGACCTGACCTGACCTAACCTAAACTATATGCAATTTTAATTTTTTTATTTTAATTGAACTAATTTTTATTTTTTAATTTATTTTGCTTATTTTTAAGTTTCCCCTAAAGTATTGAAAAGATATAAGGAAAGCTTTTATTTTTACGGGTATCAGTTTTAAATAAGTTTTTTGAAACGTTACGATCTATTAATATTTTTTGCGAGTTATTTATTAAAATTAATAATTATTAAATTTTTTTTTTTTTAGTTTTTGCATTACAATGTACGCTAAATTTAAAAATATATTAAGTTTTTATGTAGATATAGTGTTTTTTTTTTAAGAACAGGGGGCACCTAATCTGGAGACTGGCCACCTATATATATATATATATATATATATATATATATATATATATTATTATATATTATATATATAATTAAATAATATATATATATATTATATATATATATATATAATTATAGAAATATCGTATATTATATATATATATATATATATAATCCAGGTTATAGCGTCGTGGCGGGGTGGACGTTGGCCAACTTAGAGGTAATAACTCGTCTCCCATCTTTCCCCTAATACCACCTTTTAGGATTTTTTTTTCCTGAAAATCAAGGCCTTATAGTAGGTCATAAGCACACAAAAAATAAAAATGTAATTCTAATAATCATAAGTTTTTATTAAAGTTAAATTAAAGACCATTTAGACTCAGGTTGAAAGGGTGACACACGGACCCACCATTTGTGGGTGAATTGGGTCATCTTTTCAAATTCCTCTTTTATGTATAAATTCAATTTTACTAGTTTTAATTTTACTTAATATAGAAATTGTTTATTATATAAAAATTAGTAATAAGTAATTAAAATTTAATAATGATCTAAATAAAATAAGAATAAAAATGTGGTGCCCAATTCACCCCCCTCTCTGGGGACAAATTTTGACACTTTTTGAATTCATATTACCATATAAATTTCATTTTTTTATTTTAATTTTTATGTTTAAATAATAAGTAACGTTATTATATTTAAAATTAGGAATATACGTAATAAAAATGCTCAATAATAGATAGGCTTACATTAAAATAAGAATAAACAATGGATGGGCCAATTCACCCCATCAGTCAACTTTGTATTGGGGGGATGAATCGGGCCAAGTTAGGCCAAGCGATTTAACCACTATGCACTGTTTGGAACAAAAATTTTAGTTTGCCAGTTTGAAAGCTAACATTACTCAACTGTATACACTGAAAAATACTATAATTAAAATCTGTCCATAACTTTTCATTTAAAACAAAGTTAAAAAAAAAACTTCGCATTTTTCAAATGTGAAATTATATTTAAGGAAGAGAGTTATACTAAAATTTATTATATTTTTTTTAATAATATAAAAACTCTCTAGAATTAAAGATAATCTAAAAAAAACTTGTAGTACTTAACCACGATGAGCAAAAAATAAAAAAATAAAAATTTATTTAGTCACCCGCCCGACGCTATATAAAAGACTGCCGGATTATCCGCGTAATTCGGCTAAATCCGGCCTAATTCACTATCCGATAATCCAGGCCGGATATCGGTTAACTTCCAGCCGGTATAATCCGGCTATCCCGGCTAATCACTATCCGGCCCATCCCTAATATATATATATATATATATATATATATATATATATATATATATATATATATATATACTATATATATATACTATATATATATATATATATATATATATATATATATATATATATGCGCCACCAAGTTGCGCCTATGTGCCTATGCGCTTATGGCGCACTATCAATTCGTAGGCGCAAAGGCGCATAGGCGCAACAATTTTTAAAAAGGCGGTATAAGCAAAGCGCCACAGCCAATTAATGTGCGCCTGATGAGCCGGCGCCTATGAACAGGACCAAAAGCATTTTTTCTCCTCACCCTTAAAAGTTAACTTAGAAGCTTAGGCCAAACTTGTATCATTTCTGAAAACCAGTGTAATTAAAACATATATATATATATATATATATATATATATATATACTATATATTATATATATATATATATATAATATATACTAAATATATAATATAGTAATAATAGATCATATAATATATATAATATATATTGTTATACTATATATATATATTATTAGTGATGGGACGATTAATCGTCATCGTCATCGTCCATCCGGCAAAAAATCGGGCATATTTTTTCTACATCGTCATCGTCATCGTCAAATTTCGCCCTATTATTTTGCCGATTAATTGAACAAATATATTAAAGAATTGAATAAATATTTAAAACTCAATAATAATAATAATAATTAATAATAATATAATTAATAATAATAATGAATAATTTTATACTTAATATATATATATATAATATATATAATATATATATATATTATTATATATATATATATATATATATTATAATTATAAACATATATATATATATATATATATATATTATTTGCTTTGGTATGTATGACATTCCATTGCCTAATGGTTGGCCTTTTCTGTTTATTGCGGTTCATATCCCACTCATCTTCCAACCAAAAACATATCATACTACACATACTTATATTCACACCCCTCTTCTAGACAACATCTTACCGACATCCCTATCCCTTATAATCTATACGTGTAGGGAGAAAAAATTGGCCCACATCTTATGTCCTGCGTGTCCGTAAGAAGGCGACTAAGGGACGGTGGTAGTAGGGTTGGCTGCCTACTACCACTTATCTTTTTGCAGGAATGCTAATGCATGGCCTCGGAGAGGTCGTGATCGCAGTAAGCGCCCTTCTATCCTTCGGGGAAAAATGGTATGAATCGTATCTGTATATGGAAATGTCAGAGGTATAAAAATGCTTGAGGAGATGAGGGAGAGAGGTATGGATGTATTTAGGAAAGGGCCAAATTTGAATTTGGCTCCTGTGGACTGAAACCAAAGATTGAAATGAACGGGGAAAATGAGCTTGGGGTTGGTGTGAAATGTGTTTGTGTGCTGTGGAAAGGAATGAGAGGGGACTAGATAGGATTTTTGCGCAATTCTGATGATTGAGTTGTGGTAGAGAGCTATGGTAATTTTGTGTGTGTGAGTACTAGAAGTCTAAAGGCTAAATTTTAAAGTTTGAAAAGATCCAAAATTTGTGTGGTTTGCGGACATCATGATCCATCTAGAGGTAATGTTGAAAAGAGTACGATGTTTCTGGGATAATCTGAATGATGTTTGATGGGGGGAATAGGAGATTCAATTCATTTGCCACTATCTGCCCATTCAAGGAATTTTTTTTTACAGTTGTCACCACTACTCACGGGCAGAGCCCTATTTAAGGAGGGGGTGTTATTGTTTTACTCTCAAAAGTTCACCCTCTAGTGCAAATTACGCATATGAGACAGGACGCAAGGCTTTAAAGTGAGGGGGATTAAATTCAAGAAATACAGAAGATGGAAGAGATTCCACAAACAGAGGTGGGTGGGAAAGAAGGAAAGCACCACAGCAACTAGAGCCTGGGACGTTACCAATGTTCAACACAAACTCGTGCGAACGATACAAGCACCTATTGTGCTACGAAGGCGTCGTAAAGGTTGTGTCGTGGTACGCGAGTGATAAGTTCCCTCCGAGCACTTGCCGCTGCGGGTACCTATAGGATAGAGATAAAGCACCAACATTCGCCTTGCATAAGATAGAGGGGTTTCAAGTGAACGGAAAGTCGCAGAAACAGTTATAAGCCTTTATTGCCGTTGACTCGGACCCCTGTCCAAAAGCCGGGTGGACAACACAGAGCCCCCCCCCTATGCATATGAGAGCAGGACGCCATACATGGGTGGGATGAGACCTCTTAATAGCGGAAGAACTGAGAAAGTAGGAAATTCTTCACAGTCTAAAACAGAACTTTCCAGTTTCTTTGAGGGCCGCCTCCTAAGCAAACCATTGTTGATTTGTGCAGGTTTCCCAAGACATTTTTTGTTCATGTTAAGGGCAAGGATGTTTACATTGTCAACAGGAGAGACGACAGAACCGTCGAAAGAGACAGGAAAGTAAGAAGGTATTTTGGAGAAGGAGATTTGTAAAAGTTGGCTTTTTTTACAGAATTGAATTTCACAAAGTTATTCTATCCATCAGCGAGAATAAAATCGGAAAGATTAAGACGAGAGGCAATTCCAGAAGTAAGAGTGGGAGTAGAATTGATATGAGTTAAAGAATGAAGGGTCGAGTCATCGGAAGTCGAGTAGATAGATTTAGAGGTGCAGGTGAGAAGATCATTAATGAAAGGTAGGAATAAAGTAGGAAGATAAGACAGAACCCTGAGGAAACCACCCACTATTCACAGAAAAGAAGAAAGAAGTCGCCCCATTCAACAACAGCCGATATTGAGCGATTTCGAAGGAAAGCTAGATATAAGTAAGCAAAGAGAGGAGAACTTCAAAGGAGGGGAAAGCTTGGAGAGCAAGTGACCGCGTTTGCCATACTCCGGTCAAATGCTTTGGATATGTCAAGCGCCTACCACCCAAGTCTCCCCTTAGTTTCCTAAGAGCGAAAAAAACCATAAAAATCTGTTTGATAGGAATGTATATTGCAGTAGACTTCGTGCCAGCGAGAGCCGTACTGGGGCGGATCGGAGGAGTTTCCAGATATCTAAGAAGTAGTATGAGAGGGTTTTCAACAGTTCTTAGATAGAATACAAGTGAGAGCTACAGGGCGATAGTTAGAAGGATTTCAGAGGGGCTTCCTTTTTTATCGGAATAGGTTGGACATGAGAGCTTCCAACACTGAGGGAGGAAAGTGCTAGTATTGAGACATAGAGAATATAGTTGAGAGAGGGGCCGAAGAGAATTAGCCCTTTCAGTTGGAGAATTAGCAACACAAGGATCAGATCGAATAAGAGGAGGAAAGGCAGATTTACAGAAGTTGCTAGAGATGAAAGATTTGTCAGTAGGAGAACCAAGGAGGTTAGCGCACTTTCTTTTGATGAAAGCCAGCTTTGCTCGTCGAAGAGTATCCCTGCAAACGATTTCTAGCCCTGAATGAAAATAGCGAGAGTGATAGGAGAACGGGAGAATTTTTCCACACTCGATAGGCCCTGTCTCTAGGCCTGAATGGCCAGAGAACTAAGCACGATCGAACCATGGATTATTACGGAAAGAAAGAATTAGTTTTAGAAGGAATGAATGAGGATAGAAAAATTTATCTGAAGAAGGAATGACACCTGCTCATCCATCAACGATTACAGCTCCCTCCTTATCTTTTTAAATCTTTATAACATCCATCAATAATCCTTATTGAGGTAGCCAATTTTGGCTTATCATCAAAGCAAAACTGAAACCTTACATTAAGGTCCTGGTCTAAATATTTTAATACAGTATGAGGAACCAGCCACTTGACCTAAGAAATCGTTACGGACCACAAACATGTCTCCTCAATTCCATTAATAAATACTTTTCCTTTTCATTGATTAAAACTATTATTATTATTATTATTAATGCATTAGTTAATTATTATTATTATTATTATTATTATTATTATTATTATTATTATTATTATTATTATTATTATTATTATTATTATTATTATTATTATTATTATTATTGAGACTTAAGCAATCAAAAATTTTTATCGCTTAAATATAATTTCGGAGGGTTGAAACCCATGACCCTCCTGTCTACAGCCTATATATATATATATATATATATATATATATATATACATAATATATATATATATATATATATCTATATAATATATTATATATTATATATATATATATATATATACTATATATATGATACTAATATATATGTATATATAGAGAGAGAGAGACGGAGAGAGAGAGAGAGAGAGAAAATTTAAAAATAGTTTTTTTCAATTAATCGTCATCGTCATCGTCATCGGTGAAATTTGCTCTAATCGTCATCGTCATCGTCATCGGCAAAAATTTCATAATCGTCCCATCACTAATATATATATATATATATATATATATATATATAACTGGTTCAGTAGTTCTTAACTACAAATAAATTGGCAACTATGGCTCTGAAGATTTTTAACTTCTGCAGCGCTCGAGCTGAACCTCCTGGGGGAAAACATGGATCACAAGGACATGGAGGAGGAAAAGGACGTGTAGATATTAGTTTACGGTGTTTTAATTACAAAAATTAATAAGTGTGTTTTTCTTCCTTATAAAAGCATGCTTTTATTATCGCACTAAAGTTTACTTTGCAATAAATTTAGCGAACATCCACCAGCCGGCGAAAAGTCATAGGCGCAAAGGCGCATAGGCGCATAGGCGCTAGGCGCATTGATGTGACCAAAAATATAGGCGCATAGGCGCTAAGCGCACTAGGTCCGGCGGCATAGGCGCACTCAAAAAAAAAACATAGCGCGCACATGTCTTGATATATATATATATATATATATATATATATATATATATATATATATATATATATATATATATATATATATATATATATATAATATCTAATAATTATAGGTATATATATATATAGTATATCTATATATATATATATATATATATGGGTGATTAAATAATAGACTGACAAAAAACTTGGAGAGGAGATTCCCACACGAAATGTAGCAAAAATGATTCTATGCATATACACCTTTAAACGTTAGGATTTGGAGATACAACGGTTTGAAAGTACGGTCCGAAAGGTACCAGATTTGGCCTTCATACGCACACTTTTCACGAATGGTCTGCGTTGTGAGTGAAAGAATCTCAGGATGGAAGTGTTTTACGTATAGGAATGGTTTACACACCTGGTGAGCGGTTTATGTGGTTCGAATATGTCCATTGTAAAGATTCCAGCTGGGTTGCCAGATTGAGTGCATCACACCTCGGGAGAGTCTGTTTCATTTTGTGGCACCAAAGTAGGCTGTGAAGCTACAGGACATAATGAGATGCAATATTCCAGTGTAATATTATTCACATAATAATAATAATAATAATAATAATAATAATAATAATAATAATAATAATAATATAATAATAATAATAATAATAATAATAATAATATATATTTTATGACCACCAATACAAATATTATAGGAAGCATATTACAGGAAATGCTCAAAGTGGCCTTCCCCGGAAGCTATGCAAGCGGTTATTCGCCTTGCCATTGACTGACGCACCCTCTCGAATAGAGTCCATCACACGTTCCCGAAGAATCGCTTCAGTAGGTATAGGCTGTGCGTACACGAGAGTTTTGAGAAACCCTCTTAGGTAAAGGTCCAGTGGGTTGAGGACAGGCGAGAGTGCTGGCCATGATACAGGACATCCTCTAACAATCTATCTGTCTGGGAATGTACCGTTTAAATACCTTCTAACAGGCATGCTAAAGTGGGCCGGAGCTCCATCACGCATTATCCACATGGTTTGTCGCACACGAAACGGGACATTTTCGGGAAGGGTTGGGTAAGGTATCCCTTGGAAATTGCAGATAGCTTTGTTTATCCAGGGAAGGAGGAAGGACATATGGACCGATAAGATGGTCCCCAAGAAATACCTGCCCATAAATTAATGCGAAACTGACGTTGATGCCTTGCCTGCACGGCTACATGTGGAATCACCGCAGACCATAGGTAGGTGTTATGAAAATTTGTACCATCTGTACCGAAGGTAGCCTCATTTGTGAATAGTATGGTATGTCTGAGATTTACAGATTTTGTAACGGTATGGACACAACCGATATTTATTCTGATGACGATATTATTAGCATTATGAATACCACTATTATCCTTAGTATTAAAACTATTATAAGTAGAAGTTGTAGTAGTAAGTTAGTAATATTTATAGGCGTATTATTATTATTATTATTATTATTATTATTATTATTATTATTATTATTATTATTACTTGTAATGTGAACAAAATTACACTGGAATATTGTACCTCATTATGGCCTGTAGCTTCACAACCTACGTTGGTGCCACAAAATGAAACAGACTCTCCCGAGGTGTGATGCACTTAATCTGGCAACCCAGTTGGTGCCTTTACAGTGGGCATACTCAAACTACATAAACCGCTCACCAGGTGTACCCCCCCCCCCACGTGTAAACCATTGCCATACGTTAAACATTTCCCTCCTGAGTCTTTCACTCACAAAGCTGTCCATTCGTGCAAAGTGTGATTTCGGACTGTACTTTCAAACCGTTATATCTCCTAATCCGTGCGTTTATAGGTTTAATGCATAGAATCATTTTTGCTAAATTTTGTTGGGAATCTCCTCTCCAAGTTTGTAAGCTTGTCATTTCGTATTAAATTAAAATTAAACCTCAAAAAAATAAATTTAATTAAGAATTTAGTCTATTCCTTTTTTCGACATAATAATAATAATTAATAATACATAATAATAATAATAATAATATAATACATAAATATATAAATTACTCTAATAATAATAATATTTAATCATTAATAAGAATAATAATTAATAATTAATAATAATAATAATAAAATAATAATAATAATAATAATTTTAATAATTATTACATTAATAATAAAAATAATAATAATAATAATAATAATAATAATAATAATAATAATAATAATAATAATAATAATAATAATAATAATAATAATAATAATAATAATAATAATAATAGTAATATAATAATAATAATAATAATAATAAATAATAATAATAATAATAATAATAATAATAATAATAATAATTAAATAAATAAATAATTATTACTAATTACTACTACTTCTACTATTATAATTATTACTATCAAAATTTACTACTACTTCTACTTATAATAGTACTCAGAATAAATATCGGTTGTGTTCATACCGTAACAAAATCTGCATATTTCAGATACCACGCGCATGACATTACCGTCGTACGCCTGGTAACGCTGAACATATCGTATTATTGAAACTCTAGGTTAATGTGAAGTGTAGTAAGGCGTAGAATTCTGTCAACGTATTTCTCCGAAGACCATGGGGTATTCGTTTCAAGAATAGGCGGAAATGATATTTACGTATGGAAGAGCTAACGGCAACGCTAGTGAGGCCACACGGTTGTACCGGGATTTATACCCAGATCGAAGACAGATAGTTCATACAGCGTTCACTAGTATTTATCGACGATTGTGCGAAACTGGCGATTTGCAACTTGTTACCGCTAATCGAAGATGACCACGTGTGGTGCGTACACCTGCAACAGGAGAACACGTATTTTGCGTGAGGTTGCAAGAGACCCCTCGGTCAGCACGAGATGTGTTGCCCACGACACCCGTGTGTCACAAAGCACTGTGTGGAGGACTTTACATGATAATGACCTGTATCCATGCCATCTACAGAGTGTGCAGTGTCTAACACCTACCGATTTTCAACCTTGCTTTGCCTTTTGCCGATGGTTCCAGCAGCGTTTCATAGATAATGGGTTTATGTCGCAAATACTCTTCACAAATGAGGCTACCTTCCGTACAGATGTATTACAAATTTTCCGAACACCCACCTATGGTCTGCGGTGAATCCGCATGGAGCTGTGCAATCAAGGCATCAGCGTCAGTTTCGCATTAATTTATGGGCAGGAATACTTGGGGATCATCTTATCGGTCCATATGTCCTTCCTTCTCACCTGAATAGCCAAAACTATCTGCAGTTTCTAAGGGATACCTTGCCCACTCTCCTCGAGGATGTTCCGTTTCGTGTACGACAAATCATGTGGATAATGCATGATGGAGTTCCTGCCCACTTTAGCATGCCTGTTCGGAGGTATTTAAACGATACATTCCCAGGCAGATGGATTGGTAGAGGAGGTCCTGTATCATGGCTAGCACGCTCGCCTGACCTAATCCCACTAGACTTTCACCTATGGAGGCATCTCAAAACTCTTGTGTACGCACAGCCTATACCTACTGAAGAGATTCTTCGGAAACGTGTGATGGACTCTTGTCAGCATATTCAAATGCAACCAGGAATATTCGAGAGGGTGCGTCAGTTAATGAATAGGGTAATAACCGCTTGTATAGCCTCCGGGGAGGCCACTTTGAATATTTCCTGTAATACGCATCCTATAATATTTGCATTAGGGTGATACATAAACAAATTGTTGTTATTATTATTGATTAATTATTATTATTATATTATTATAATTATTATTATTATTATTATTATGAATTTATATTATTATTATATTATTATATATTATTTATTATTATTATTACTTGTAATGTAAATAATATTACACTGGAATATTGTGTCTCATTATGTCCTGTAGCTTCACAGAATACGTTGGTGCCTCAAAATGAAACAGACTCTCCCGAGGTGTGATGCACTCAATCTGGCAACCCAGCTGGTATCTTTACAATGGACATATTCGAACCACATAAACCGCTCACCAGGTGTGTAACCCATTCCTATACGTAAAACACTTCCATCCTGAGATTCTTTCACTCACAACTCAGACCATTCGTGAAAAGTGTGCGTATGAAGGCCAAATCTGGTACCTTTCGGACCGTACTTTCAAACCGTTGTATCTCCAAATCCTAACGTTTAAAGGTGTATATGCATAGAATCATTTTTGCTACATTTCGTGTGGAGAATCTCCCCTCCAAGTTTGTCAGTCTATTATTGAATCACCCTATATTATATAGTATATATATATATATATTATTATATATATATATATATATATATATATATATATATATAATTATATATATATATAATAAATAGTATATATATATTATATATATTATATATATAATAATATATATATATAATTGAAACATTATGTCAGGGAATATTGCTAGGGTAAACTAACTATAATATTAGCGAGACGTTATTTCAATTCTATATTTTTACTTTTTAGCTAATTCAGAGTTAATCGCTCCATATTTAAACGCTAGTTAAATAATATTCTCTTTTTCAATATTTCAGGTCATGGCCACCAGTCGCCGTTGCACTGGATCCAAATTCCAAAGGGGAAAACAGTGCCTATCTGGGCTGCCTTGATTCACACCGCTCATTTGTGTACACAAAATAGAGCTTATTGACTTGAAGACCAATGCCAATCTCCAGTTCTGCGACCCTCTGGTCAATACCCTACTTGACGTCATAGACAAGAGGTTCTCCAGCACCTTTGAAGATGAGGAAGTACCTTCTGGCCACTGCCTTCCACTCCAAGTTTCGCCTGATGTGGATGAGGGCTATGAAGAAACAATGGCCAAAAAGCCAGAGGTCAAGGCCCTGATGGAGAAGAACATTACCAGCAGCAGCGAGGGAGAGGACATGGAAAAGAAGGACTACTACTCAAACATCTGTGATGCTGATGATTACGCTGAACTAACTCAAAGGTCAACGTGATAAAAGTTCTATCAAGAGTAATGCTGCTTTCATTGTAAATAAGTGGCTGCAGGCGAAAATCGACAGACAAGGCCTGCCAGGACCTAGCTTTTAACAATGAGAAGGTGCTCAGTGATCTCTTTATAAGGTACAATACTTGCAATGCCGTCTAGCGCTGTGGTGGAGCGATTGTTCTCCCTGGCAAAGATATCTACAGAGCCTAAGAGGGAATTCTATGTCAAGAGAAAACTTTTTTTATTCGCTCATGTATATAAGGAAGAACATACCAAATGCTGATTAAAGTCCAAGAATCTAGTATATATTATATTGATAAATTGAACTTAAACTATTACTTTTATTTCATTTCAAATCCTTTATTACCCTTTATCTTTGGCTTTTTACATACATTATAGAATCTATAACATCAGAACATAAAATTAGGGAAAAATAAAATTTTATATAAAAAACTATTAGAAGTGAAAGGGAAAAAAAATTAAAATTATAATAATGATTCAAAGTTTTGCAAGTTATATAAAGCAAGTAGCAACATTCCCATATTTTCTGGGTACGTGTCGGTAAAGAAAACTGAAAATAATATTATAATCTAAAAAATAGGTGAAAAGAAGATATAATTAAAATTCTATTTTTAATATTGTTTTCTTTAAAAACCAAAGTCGTGTTTCTTAACATTGTATTAATTAATAAAATGAAATACCATAATCAAATTCTCCGGACTTTATTCGGACTCTTATCGAGTTATCTGCCTTATCTCAGGCGATATTTACACGAGTTATCGGAATATCGGTTATCGATGATAAGGTTTTCGTTATCGATTTATCGGTTATCGCGATAACATTTCTCATTATCGTGCCCACCTATGGCTTTAACTTCATTATCTCAGCTCTGGTAATTCCTAGGACAAATTCTCAAGGAATGTGATGTTAAGCATATTGTAAAGTGCAAATCTAACAATTAAGCTTTGATTCTAAGAATATTCCTCCAACATTAAATTTTGTATCAAAATCACTGAAAATGTCATGCTCATGATGATTTTTAGGGGGACATAGGAAATATAGAAATAGTATGAAGCCAACTTTAGTAAATAATCATCCAAACCATGCAACTTGAAAATCCACACTGCACCTTAAGGTTTATGAATTTGATATTTAACACAAAGTAAAAGCTGATACATACAACATACGGTACACACCAAAAACTATAGCTTAAGTACATACTAACCTCAGTACAACTATAAATAAGTATCACCATAGCTATAACATGCAGTTTAGCATTAATAACTAACTAAATACAAGCCAATTGGCTTAGTTATATAAGTCATTACATGATACCCATACCATCCGTATAACTATCCAATTCTCTCATAAATGCTGCAAGTGAATCACAAACAACAACTTCCTTCAGCAAACCATTCTAAAAATTTACAACCCAATTACTAAATAAGTATTTTCTTATATCAAGATAATATGCCTTCTTCCTAATTTTCTTTTCTCCCCTGTCTCCTTTCTATGCTCTTTTATAAAGAATTTATTCATCTCAGTATTATGACAATATATATTATATATATATATATATATATTATATATTATATATATATATTATTATATATATATATATATATATATATAATAATATATATATATTATATAATATATATATATATATATATATATAATTTATTTATATATATTAGCGGTTGCATAAAATAGCGGGGTGACCGGGGCCGCATACACAACATAATATAAACTCTAAATAAAAATTAAATAAAAAAATTTTTTTTTGCTCATTTCAAATAGCCATGTGCCAGTAGTACTACAAGTTTTATTTAGATTACCTTTAATTCTAGAGAGGTTTTTATATTTTTAAAAAATATAATAAATTAGGGTATAAAATGCCCTTCAATAGAATTTCACACTTTTGAAAAATGATTTTTTTTAAACTTTGTTATAAAATGAAAAATTGTGATAAATTTTAATTATTTTTCCAGTGTATACAGTTGAGTATGTTTAGCTTTAAACTGGCAAAGTAAAATTTTGTTCCCAAAACAGTACTAAGTGGCTAATTTACCGCCAACTTGACCCGATTTCAGCCCTGCCGTAAAAAAATTTGATTTGATGGGTGAATCGGCCACCATTGTTTTTCTTATTTTATTGTATTATTATTGACATTTTTATTATGTATAGCTAATTTTAATATAAAAAAGTTACTTATATTAAGTAAAAATTTAAATAAAAAATGAAATTTATATGGAAAATATGAATTCCAAAAAGTGTTAAAATTTGTCCCACGAGAGGGTGAATTGGGCCACCACCATTTTTATTCGCTATCTTTATGATATAATCAATATTCCATCATTAATACTTAATTACTAATTTGAATATAATTAAAACAATTACTATATTAAAGTAAAAATTAAAAATATAAAATTGAATTGTTATACATAAAAGAGGGAATTTTAACGGTGCTGGCCCAATTCATCCCAACAATGGTGGCCCGATTTACCCCTCCAAGGTTAGTCTGAATGAGCTTTATTTAAACTTTAATAAAACTAATTATTATTAGAATTACATTATTATTTTTTTGTGTGCTTATGACCTTCTATAGGGCCTTGATTTTCAGGAAAAAAAATTCCAAAAAGTGCATTAAGGGAAAGTCAGGAGATGAAGTTATACCTAAAGTGGTCCCATCCGTGACCGGCTTTCCCCCATTTTACGGTATATATATATATATATTGAGACGGATTTCATCTATGTCTTGTTTTTCTCCCTACAGATATTTGTGAATTTTGAACGTTTTGGAAATAAAATCTAAAAGAGAAAGAAAAAAAACGGAAATCCATACCAAAGAACAAAAATTAAGAAGAAAACAAACGAAAAGTGAAGAAAATCATTAAAATAACAGAAAAAAAACAGACGATAGGACAATAATTCCTGGCCTTATTAAAAGGGTAAATATTAAAGATTAAAGATTATTATGTTCATATTTATGTGTTTTGCTTATAGTGAAGTAATAGAAAGGGAATAGAGAAATTTAGTAAATCTTTATTTAGTTTTATTGAGTTTTGAAGCTTTATTAATTGTGTAAGATAATGCATTGGAAACAGATGATTAATTCTTGTTTCTATTTAGCTCCCAGTTTGTGATCCCGAAGAACCAGGATATCACCATAGTGAAGTTGGCATCCCAGCTTTGGAAATCAGTCAGATAATCCATATAACGAGAAGGAAAAATTTAGATCTTCCCGCAAAGGGAATCCTCGGCGGATTTATTTGTCACCTGATTCTGACAAACACTTTTGCAAAAAAATTATCATCACCTCCGAAGGTACTTCATCCATCTCTTTGGTTTTTATATAACCTGTAACTTAAATTAAGGGTTGTCGCTAAGACTGGAATTTTTTTTGAGAATCAAAGTTCATGTTAAGCGGATACGGATAGGCCTTCATCGTAATTTATAGGAGGAAAGATCAACTTGTAGGAAGACAATATAAAGCAGATAAATAATAGTGTAGATGTGAAATTCCTTTTATGCAGACCATAAATAGTTACATAAATTAAATAAGATTTTAGTAGAAGCTGAAATTAGAGTTTTCATTAATGTAAATTTTTTTATTTATTTTTGTGTTGTTTTGTCACAAATCGGAATAGCAATTAAATAGAGAAATATAAAAGTATACATATATATGTGTGTATGTATAGTTTTTTTTTCAAATTATAAAATTAATTGTAATATTTAAATATAAAGATTTTTTTTAAGGGAGAGCAATATCTTTCGCTCGCGGGAGAGTGGAAGACCTGTTGATTAAATAAAAAAAACCTTGTTCTCAATACACACACACACTGGACTCCACGCCCCCGCGAAGTCGATTGCTATTGTTGCCCCTTCTTCCAAAGGATAGATAGGTGTATATATACCGGTATATAGTACGATTTATTATTATTTTTTTGTTTTATATATTTTTGATACCTTTTTTTTATTTTTTTTAAATTTCATTATTTCTTGTTCATTTTTTTCATATGGATATATATATGTATGCATATATGCATATATATATATATGATTTTCATTTTTTTATTAATTATTCATATTAGATAGTTTTGTTTGGAAAAATTTAATTTTCGTAATCTTTTAATAAATACCTTAGTTGTGTCTTTTTTTTATTATCAAGGCAGCAGAAAGTATCAGGTATAAAGCAATATTGAGTTGGTAAATTGTGTAACGCAGAGGAAGAGAGTGAGTAGTCCGAGGAAATTGCTGTTGCTGCTGAAATATTAATACAACACTTGGTGCATATTTTACTTGTGATTTTTAGAGCAAGTTAATTCAATCTAATATTTTTGATAGGTGACTCATAACCTTTAGAAGTAGCTGGATTTCAAAATAGATGAGTAAAAGAGCCGGAAGTTAGAAAAAGGAACAACTGTAATTAGATCAAGAGCCTTCCACTGCCAGAATAAATATATTATAGACTCCACCAACAGAAGAAGTCCGCCCAGAGTCGTTAAACACCTCAACGTAGTGGCAGACCCTTCTGAGAAAGGAATCTACCTCATCAAAACTTACAGGTGAGGTGCCCTTCTATTGTGGTGGGGATCAAAAACCTACCACATAAAGTGGTAGCAGAGCGTAGTTGTTTCTTGTAGGAATACTACCGGCTCTGCTGCTGAGTGTTCGCAAAGTGTCACTCAGCTGCCACTATTGTCAGAACATCCTTCATCATGATTGACGGGATGAATGAGTTATTGGGAGACGGAAAGAATGAAAATGGGGAAACACCACCGAATGATCCCGTCCCACTTTCAAATCAAACTAATCAGTCCAGTGTTGTCAATTCCGACCAGGAAGATCAAAGAGCGACGCAGAGTCCAGCGGTAGTTACCGTGGATGCTCAGTTCTTTCAATCAGTGTTGCAACAGAACACCAAGCTAATGGAAAAAATGACCGATTTGATATCTGCAAAGGAAGTAGATAAGAAACCAAAGAAAATGATTCCTTTAGGAAAGTTCAGAATGGACACAGGTGAAACAATGGTCCAGTTTTTCGACCGGTTTGAGCAGTTCTGTGCTGTTCAGTATCCGGGATCAACAGAGGGAATGGTAGCCTTGTTGGGAAGCCACCTCCAAGGTTCAGCGTTGGAGGCTTACCATATAGTCGCAGCGACATCAGCCGAATATCTATTCGTAAAGTCCCAACTCTTGCAGTGGTTTCGCGAACAACTGAAGAAGAAAGCTAATACGGAAACAGCAGAATTTACAAAAGCAATGATGAAAGAAGAGGAAGATGTGCCACTGTTTGCGTTGAGATTGTTGGGATTGGCGCAAAGAGCATTTCCAGGAAATGATGTAAAGAGAATGCCTATGGTGCGGGAAAAGTTCTTGGATAGTGTGCCTGAAGTGGTCAAGACTCAGGTGGAACTTGCCTTAATGGGAGTAGAGGTTACTCAGGGTTCAGTAACCCCTTGGGAGCAGTTGGTAATAATGGTGGACAAGGTATACCGCGGAAATAAGAAAAAAGAAAATCCAACGGTTGAAGTAGTAGACTTGACTAGATCACTACAAATGTCCACCATCCCCACACCACATCGAATGGATTTACCAACATATAATAATTATGAGGGAGTGTGTTGTTGCAGACGAACGCAAACGCAACCCCAGCTTAGAGCTGTAACATCGCAGAGAAACAACAACAATGCTACTCGAAATACAAACCCAATTGCATCAAATGGTTATAGACCACAACGATACGGAACAACAAATCAAATCCCAACAAAAGAATTCCGAAGAGGTCAACGAAGAAGACAAAATGGTTCATCAATTCCCATCTGTAATCATTGCAAAAAGAGAGGCCATAATATGGGTGAATGTTGGAATCGGCCACAATGTATGCATTGTGGTAAACGAGGACACATCATAGAAGAATGCTATGTCGAACAAAACCGCTGTTTAAAATGTAAAGAGGTAGGACATTTGGTAGGGGATTGTCCCAATGGCCGAGGTCATCCTGCGGCCCAATCGCGAATAACGTGTCCCTTTTGTAACAACGCACATTTAGGTAAAGACTGCCCACAAAGATCACAAAGATCGGGGAACCGAGAGGGCTTTGGCATGGAAAACCGCATGCCAGGGGCCGAAACAGCAGCCAAAGTAGCAGACGAGTATGAAGAGGGAGCTTGGGGAATTGATGTTGAAGAGGAGTATCCTGGAGAGTTACAGGAGATTCCTTGCAAAATATTTCAACAAACAACATCGGTCCAAGTGCCCCCAGTAAACATCTTAGAGAACCCACAAGGGCAAGATCAATTACAACAGGTTTCTGTATTGGTTACAGTCAGTAATGAGGAAGTTGAACAAGACGGGGAGAACTCCCCAGTGTTAATAATAAGAGCTGAGGAACCAAAAGTAGTAAAAGAAAACAGGAAGGAAACCAAAGAGGAGGATGAGAGCTCGGAGAACATCATTCATTATCATATTATAAGGGCTCCCCAAAAGACCTTACTGTAAGTTACCATAGTGATCCACTATGGTTCTCAACTAATGTAAGATATAGAGCGAAGAGCCTTATATCGCCAGCTAAGCTTCATCTTTATCAAAAAGAAAAAGCCCAATTGTTCACTATGCTTTGAGAAGGCTACACTGAATAGAAGGCTAGATTTTTAAAGTTTTAGGCTTAAATAATGATCGCATTACGTTTATCCACCAATTAATGTCCTGAAACCTGGTCGCTTTGTCGTCGTCCTAGATTATCATCCATGTTTACTTGGTTTTAGGGAAGACATTCAATAGAATATTTTACTGATCTGCAACTATAAGAATTGGTAATCCAGAATGGAATTGTAAGATAGAAGAGAGTTATACAAGGCTACCTAAAGAAGAAACAGCCTCAGAATTCAGAGTATTGTACGCCGTGGTATGGTAGTAGAAATTGAAAGAAAAGACTTACCACTTCTCTGCAAATATCTGGTTTCAGGAGGCTGATAGATTTGGCAAAAGAGTTAATATTTGAACATCTTTAAAATTTTTCAGTGATAAGGTTTTTTAGTAATCTTAGCAAAACAATGTGTGAAACAACAAAGAACTTTAAAGCAACTGAATGTTTGTAGGACAATTGAAGAAATACTACAAGAGATCCACTGAATGTAGTCGATCAAACAGAGCAAACCAATGAATACCCAATGTGGAATCTTGATAATTTAGTTAGTGCTTTTCAGCTGAATGAAAGATTTAATCAGACCAAAGAAATCAGGTTAGTTGTTATTGAGTGCGATCTTTCAGTTAGTCTCGAGTTTGGGAGATTCTGATGTGGGCTGCACAAATGTCATTAAAGACTGAGGATCCAGTGCAAGTGCCAGTCAGAAGGCTACAAGGCCCCATGCTCAGAGAAATCGAGGCAGACTGCAAGAAATTGGAAGATGAAGGAATCATCCAGAGGAGCAAGTCCCCATACTCAGCCCCAGTGGTACCCATTAGAAAGAAAGATGGTTCAATCAGATTGTGTATTGACTACCGGGAATTGAATATTTTTACCGTTCCGGATAGCTTTCCTATCCCAAATCTGATTGATATGTTGTTTAGTCTCCAAGGCAGGAAATACTTTACAACAATAGATTTAATAAAAGGTTATTATCAGGTGGAAATGGAGGAAACCAGCATTGAGAAAACAGCTTTCACCACTCCATTGTCTCATTGGGAATTTTTACGTATGCCGTTTGGAGTAAAGAACGGCCCAGCCACTTTCCAACGAGGGATGAGAATTGCTCTGTCGCATATACCCTGGAACGAGTGTATGGTGTATCTGGATGATGTCCTCATTATCAGTGAAACGTTTGAAGAACATCTGGAAATTTTAGAAAAGGTATTGTCAGCCTTTGAAGAAACGGGATTCAAAATAAAACCAGCCAAAACTTTCCTCTTAAGAAAGGAGGTCCAGTATTTGGGTCATAGAGTGTCTGAACACGGCATGATCCCTTTAGAAAACAATTTACAAGGCATAATGCAGTTCCCAGTACCAACCACCGTTAGGAAATTACGGCAATTTCTGGGCATGGTGAACTTCTATAGGCGTCACATCGCCCATTGCTCGGAAATAGCCAAACCACTCTTTGAATTATTGAGTAGCAAGACTCTAAAGTGGACCGAACCATGTCAGAGCGCCTTTGTGGCATTGAAGGAGGCTTTAACATCACCACAGATCCTGTCATACCCAGATAGATCAGAAAAAGCAAACCCATTATTGTTGTACGTGGACGCCTCAGATATCGGGGCAGGAGCGTTATTGTAGGGCCTAACCTAAAACTAATAAATCCTACATGCCAGGTAAGCCATCCTTGTTCATGTTTGTAAAAAAGTCATAATGTAAAAATAAATGTATAAAAAATTTATATATATATGTAGAAAACTTAAAGAATGTTGGCTGAGAGATATATATATATATATATATATATATATATATATATATATATATATATGTATATATGTATAAATGTGTGTAAAATTATGTATGTGTGTGTAGGTATGAGTATATGTGTGTATATATGTGTGTATGTGTTATGTATGTGTTTATAGATATTAATGAAAATAATTAGTGGTCAGGAAATATTAGTGGTTTTAGAAAGAAAAGTTAACTTGTAAATATTAATAAGAGAAGTATAAATAGTTTTAAGAAGTTTTAAAATATGTAATTGTAAATAGTAAAGCATTGAAATAGTTCGTAATAAAAGAATAAATAAAGTAATATTTAAAGAATTAGAAATAGAAAGAAATAATGTAATAAGTATAGTAATTCGATTCTATTAGATAAAAAAGAATACTAGATAGTAAAATACTTTAAAAAGATATATTGTTTTGTCCTTAAACTGCTTTAATGATGTGTATAATAATATTATTGAAATGTCCTTACAGAAATAAAAGAACATCGAAAGGAAATTTTTAGAGTGGCAACACTCGTGACGTCACAAAAGCGAGTTAAGATGGCGGACACAGAGCGCAAATCACGCACTTGCTATTCTGAATCGAAACCCTTCGGACGTGTCTCCCATATATTTGTGATAATATTTGTTATTTATTTAGTTTTCAAATTAGGAAAGTTTAACTTGTGCTTGTAAATATTTTTAATAACTTTTGATTAGATTTTGATACTTTTATAAATATACTGATATCGACATATTTGGATTGTACATAAGAAAGGTAATATTTTGTAAATTATATATTAGCGATTTATTTATTTATTTATTAGCATTGGCTGTTTTCGTGTTCGTGGAAATTTAATATTGGCCATTTAGGTCAATTATTCAGATGTTAGCGCTGGCCATTTTTCGCAATTAGGAAAATTTATAGCGGCCATTTTGTTGGCTGTTTATTTGAATTTAGCTGTGGTCATCTTCACATTTAAACATCAACATTGAATATAGTTCCGTTGTTAAACTTAGCTTTGGCAATTATTTCATCTATTCAACTATATTTGTGACCGATTTGGTTACCTATGCTAAATTAATGTGCATGAGTGATACTTTTGGAGTTATATACATATGGCAATGCAAGTTAGCATATTTTTCTGTATGTTATTCAAATTATTCAGTTTTGATTATTTTAGTTTTGTGTACGAAAGTCAGGATATAGAATTTTTATTTGATATTTTTGAAAAATAAAGATTTGAATTAAATAAAGAATCCTTTACGATAATATTAGTAAACAATAAAAGAATTTGAATTGTTTTAGTCAAAGGAGTATTATATTTTAAAGAATATATTTTAATTGTTGTTTCGTTGAAAATTAAAGAAAAGAAAAAAGCCATTTATTTTACTGAGTTAACCCTTGATCATTGAAACATATTATTTTATAAGTAAATAAGATATATATTAAAATAGTTGTTGACATTTGAAAACTTGCCGGTTGACGCCATTTTGAATTCACTGACTGACGCCATTTTGAATTAACTGACCAGGGACTGGGACAGTTAATAATAGTGATATATTATAACGAATCTGAAGACAGTTATAATTGATCGAGACATTGAATATTAAGTGACAGTTAATGAAATAAATCAGACTTATAGTTATATAAACATAAACTTAATTGAGACTTTGATTTAATTGTTTTACGTTTTGGGATTTGATAAATTAACTTTGAAAATAGTTTAGAGTGACTTTATATTCTGAGAATCCACATTGATTGGGACTTTGACATTTTAAATAAACTTTGTACTTGACTGATTCAGATTGATTGTGGACTTCGATATTTTTGGAATCAACTTACAGTTTGGACAGTTTAAATTTACTTAGGTTTACATTTTAATAATTTGGACTTTCTTAGAATTACGTTCGAATTAACTCAGACTTTTGATACTTTAGAATCGACTTACAATTGATAGGTGGAATTACTTTAGACTTTCGACATCTTTGAAATTTAATTCACGTTTTGATACAGTGAGTTGGTTTTCGATCCACATAAATTGAATCGACTTTGATATTGGACAGTACACATTAACTTGTATTTAATTAGGAATAACTGATTTATGTTGAGAATACTTTGATTTTGAGAACCAAACTTTTTCCTAACCTGGACTTTTATTTTGAGTTTGAACATTTAAGTGCTTTGATAGTCGAAATATTTTAGTTGAGTTGAAACACATACTTTTTAACAGCCGGGTATTTTGACTTGTTTTGAAATCGGAATTCGGAATTATACTTGAGATTGCTTTGAGTTTATTTTTACTAATTCATATTTGGATTTGTGGATAACTTTGAACAAGGCCATTTGAGATTGGACTTTAGAAATCTTGATGCTTGATTATGGTTTTTAGGCTTGTTGAGGTGGATATTATACATAGTTTTATATTTGAATTGGTAATAATAGGTTTAGATTTATACAGATAGACTTTGAGTTTATTGTAGTTTTCAGTGACATTTGACAACACACTTTTTGGAATACTATTGAAAAGTTAACTTGAGTAATTGATAGTTTACGTTTAAGCGGTTGAAATTATCAGAAGGTACTTATTAAATGAAAATCATTACGAAGGTATTTGAAATGATACGGAACTGGTTTGATTGTGAGACATTTTAGGATTTGATTGCGAGGTTCTTTAGGTCACACGTTGAGTAAACTCTTCTGAAAATACACAGCTGAAATCAGAACCTAACATGTGTCGTCACAGTAAACTAGTTTACTAAAGGAAAGGAATTTAATATACGCGTTTATTTGGTGATTTATTGTTATGAATATTTGATAGTAGGTTAGAAGAAATTAACAAACGCATTGAGATCAAAGGTTTTAGTTATATTGTACCACTATTACACAATTAGGACCTGTAATGACTGGTTGTATTTTTGATTGCTAAATTAATGTGCCTTTTCATGGTAGTGCAGATAATTTGAGGCGTTTTTAATTCTGTGGGCATACTACAACGGCGTTACTTGGAATTTAACCTCTTTATGTTGAAGATCAGAAAGATAAAAGATGTTCTAGTCGAGTGACGTGCTCACTCATGTATAACGCCGATCGTTAGTATAAGAGTATTCGCTAATCGCTCAATCAAGAGTGACCAGATGGGGGAATAACGGGTATATATACCAGCAAGGACATAAGTATATGAAAAGTGATAAAGTAGAGATTATAACTAAGAAGCTCATGCGTACTAATTAACCGAGATTGAAATAATATATTATATATTAATAATATATATTGTATATTATATATATTACTGACGCAGTGCGTTATCTTACTATATATATATATACTATATAATATATATATATATTATATAATCTCAGTGAGTATAAATATATATTTAGAGGCGTGCTAGTTATATGTTACTTTTATGGATATAGATATATTATATATATATATATTATGATATATAAATGGGGGGTTTATTGTCGCAGTACATTTAAAATAACTTATACGTATGATTGACTTGCATGTAATTAATTAGTTATAACTTAATAATAATAGTTAATCTTAGTTATATAATAATAGATAAAAAAATAGATTACTAATGAAATAATAAATAAGTATATAATAATAATTAATAATAATAATAATAACAATAAATTAATTAATTTTTGAGAATAACTTCCCTCCTTGGGACTACCATAGGTATATTTAAAGGGAGATTCAAAGATGTAAAATAAAGTCCTCTCCATTATTTATGTACGTACAATCAATGGACAGGAAGGAAATATCTATTTATTATTACCAGTGCATATATATTATTATGAAACTAGGGATTAATAACCTATGACTACTAATCAAATCTGCCATGCCAGTGTTCTACACAATGGCCAATGAGCACCTTACTACTTCATATAAATATGCAATTCAGTTAAATACCCTCGACTTCTTTAAAAAAGGTTTGTGCTGCTCTTCAATATGAACATAGTTGTAAACAATTAAAGGCTTTATATCATCATAGGAATTATTTCAATAGAACAAAAAAAGCATTTATTTTGCTACAAAAAAAAAAAAAGTGAAGTGGTGTGGCTTGCCAACTTGCAAAAGACTTCTGGGATTTCAAGTTCTTAACAAACATTGTCAAGTGAAGCTGGAAACCAATTTAAAATTTGAATTATAAAGAAAAATAAAGAAAGGAAATAATAATTTTAATAAACTATGTATGAACCTAAACACTACTGAACCACCTGCTAATAGATAAAAAAAATTACTTTTAAAAATATAACGCCTATTTTGAAAATAATTAAGCAAACAATTATTTTGAATACTTACCTACGAATTCATTCGGATAAAGAATAAGTAAACAATGGTATTTATAAAAGACTTATAATATAAATTAATACTGTACTGATTAGCCAAGTACATTTAAAGAACCTGTGGAGATATTTTAAATCTACTAATTTGAAAAGTAGAGACAAGGCTACAAATACATTATTGCAATATAATATATATATATATATAATTATATATATTAATATAATATATATATATTTAATATATATATAATATATATTATATATACTTATAATATAATATTATAATCAGTATAATATATATATACATATATTTAATATATATAGTACTATATTTTATATATATATATATATATACTTTAGTTATATATTATATATATATATATATATATATTATATATAATATATTATATATATTATTAATTATATATAATATAGTATAGGTAAATATAGTATAGTATAGTTATAGTATAGTATATACTATATATATAAAACTCTTTTAACATGCTTTTTATCCCTTTTCAGAGGGTACCGGGACATACAGGATCGAACTTTGAAGGCCAGTTATCCAAAGCCAGCGCGCAACATGTTCGAGCTGAGTTTTTTTAATTCTGCCCCATTAAGATAAAAACTAAAATGCTATGCAGAGGATTGAGCTGAGTCCTCTTCGAATGAAAAGGGGTATTTTACGATGGCACGTATATAATAGTAAGGTGTTATATATAATATATTATGCTATATATATAATATATATAATAGTATAAGTATATATATATATATATATAATATATAGTCTTATAGAACTATATATATATATAATTATATAGTATTTAATAGTATTATTTAGGATTATAATTATGATAGTATTAGTATTATAACTATCCTTCCAGTATGGAGGTGAGATGAAATATCTACTGGAAACAGATAGGTAATATAAAGAATTCCTAGGGCTTCACAAGACATGAGGACCCTGCAATGCATGTCTGTCAATGTGGGGTTCAATCCTTGACAGCTCAAACCCCAACATCACAAAACCCCAACCTCACTCCCATTATCTTTCTTCATTTCCTCTACAAAACTTCCGCAATCATTTTCTTCAGACATTCTATGTACATGATCAATCCACTTTTTTTCCAGTCTCACAGCGGGTCGATTCCTAGTTCACTCACCACTACAATCGATTAGCAAGTGACTATCCTTAAAACTACAATTATAAGTCAATTATATAATATATAATATCTAATAGTATATTTATATTAGCATACTATATACTATATAAGTATATATATAGTAGTATATATAGATATATATAATATATATTTTAAATAATATATAGTATATAATTATAGGTATATATATATATAATATATATTAGTATATATATATATATATATATATATACTATATAATTAAAGTTATATAATATAATATAGTATATATATATATAGTAATATATAGTATGTCCTATTATATAATATGTGTATGATATATATAGCTAATATGATTTATATATATATATGTAATATTATTATATAGCTATTATAATATACCTTATTATTATTCTATATAATATAGTTGATATAATAATATAATATATATATATATATATATATATAATTATATATAGTAGTATAATATATATATTATATATAATATTATATTACTATAATTATATATATATATATGGTATATATAGTATACTATATAGTATATATGGTTATATATATATATAATATATATATTATATATAGAGTTAGTATATATATATAGTATAGTTGAGGTATATATAGATAGTATATATATAGTATATGCTATATATGGGTAGGGTATAGGTATATTATGATATTTAGCTATAATAGTTATTATATATATCTATATACTATATTATATAATATATTAATATTAGGTATAGTATTATAATAATCATTAATTTATAATACTAAATATATAGTATATATGCGTATATATATATATTAGATATATATATAATTAGTTATATAATAGTAATACGTATATATATAGTATATATATGTTATATAGTATAATGTATGTATATAGGTATATATATACTGTATTAGATATCTTACGTATCTAATAGTAATATTATATATATAAGTATATTTATATAATAGAGTATGCTATAATGACAACACCATCATCTTAAATACACAATTTGTTGTAAGTCTCAGCTCATTTACGGGATTGTCCTAAATCAACAGACTGAATAACTCTCTTCTTCATTCCTCGAAATTTTTATCATTCTTCAAACAACTTTGTCCTAAAATTTGATCATCATTACATTGATCCGTTAGATTCATATATACCTCTATACCTCCGTATATCTTCCCTTGTTTTCATTCAACGATAGCTCAGAACTAGGCTACTTGGTTTCATGCTACACATCTAACTAACTTCACACGGCGGGTACTCCTCACTCTACAATAACTTACTCTTATCTATTTTTAATTTTAAACACTTTTTACGACACATTGGCCAAACAATCTATCAATCGCTCTCAACTCTTTAGATGTATCACACAAATCCAATATCAGTATATTAAAAAGGGTTAGGCACTCTCCATTACCTATTCTTCATATTCCTAATACTTTCCGGGAAAGTGAACAACTAAGGAAGGGCTAACACCTGCTCATTCCTTATTAATATTATTAACAAATCACTTTCAACTCCATTTATTTTACACTTGCCTACACCATGACGCAGCACACAACATTTGAATGCTATGGTCAGAAAGCGCTACTACCAAACATTAATCACTAACACCTGCATAGAGCTTCCCATATTATCTTTCATAAACTTGTTGAGAATCCATAAACATACGAGTAAACAAAAGATATATCTCCTTATTTTTTTCAATCATTTGTTAAATGTAAAAAGTTTGATGTAGAGAAGTCTCATCACATGTCTATGCATCCTGTTTATTCCAAGTCCTGGTCTCAGAAGACGTCTCTTTTGACCAATGATTCCAGCATATATCTTCCTAAAACACTCAATAAACTGATTCCCCTAGTAAATACCAGAATCTCCCTTTACCTTATATATAGGGTACTGATTAAATGCTCTCCTCAATCTCTTCGGAACTATACTCGCATAAACGCTTTGTAGCAGACTTCAATCCATTCATCACATCTGCTCCATTATTGAGTACATTTACAGGTAACATCACTATGCGCCTGAGATTTACTTCTCAACGTTTCTCTCGCTACCCATTACACTCCTTATTAATTGACGTCATCCCAACAATGATCTATTTTTCTTGCACATCAGAAACAACATTGCACTATCATATTCTTCAATTACTGCCAATATTATGAAGATGATGTCGAGTGTTCCCTTCACATTACTCTAACAATCAGGTACGAAAGCACCATCTCTATTTAATTCATTCTATGCAGATTTCCCCTTAGGTGGCCTTTATGCTCATACATCTTAACGCCTTGTATCATGATTGTATTTACGAAGTAGCTTTTCTTGATTTACCATGTGGTAACGTGCCATTCATCTCCTTCAAACGTTCATTTAGCACTCAATTCCCTCTATGTATGCACACTTTCTTGGTATTGGCTTTTGTTCCTCCTTATTAATTTCCATAACACCTTTCTTTCGATATCTCATCACTGGCTTTTAGGCTAGATTCAACAGCGCCTTTTTTAATTTAACTGCTTGCATCACTTCTTTCTTCCCACCTAATTACATTCTTACTCTCTACTTAGCGCACATCAACATGCTTCCTCATGCAATAATATATAATACGTATCCTACAAACAACAACTAATTTTTACACAAATAGATATAATATAGTATATATAATATAATAATTATATTAATATATTAAGTATAATATTCATATATATACCGTAACAGGGGGCAACATTGCAATCACTGGGGAACCGTTTGCCACATTTTACCTAATAATTTTTCTCAAAAAAAACAAAAATTTCTTAAAATAGTATGAATTTCATATTCTGGAATTAAATAATAGGAGATCATAAATGAAAAAAATTAAATAAACCTTTTAAAATATTAATGTTTTATAATTTATAATAGTGTAGGCTAAATATTCTTATAAACCCAAAAATTTAAGGGTTCACCACTGCCCACCCCAAAAACTGGATTTCAGTCTTATTAAAATTATTTTGCATGTGGTTAACCATTCCTAGTACACACTGCATACAGAAAGGGAAATGACTGTGAATAAAAAGTATTCAAGAAATTAGAGATTGGTAAAAATAGTCATTTTGGTTGTTTTTTTAACCAATTTACTGCATTAACCTTGAGAATTGGTTTATTTTGATTTATTTAATAAAAGAATTGATGTAAATAATCCACAAGAAGTAGAGGGATGCTGAACGGGGGGTTCAAGGAACCCTCTCTCTTTCTGGGGTGTTTTTCCAGGCATACTCCTGGGGTACTTTTCATGTCTGGCGATTTACCCTGGTTTAGTACCCTGGGGTATTACCCTAATACATGTACAATCGCCATGTGTGTGTGTGAGTGGTATATGTAAGCCTACACATAGATGCGCTGAAACTGATCTTTTCAATGAACCGTTATATATAGCCTACCGACCTTTGTTCTCCCATATGCCCTTCTTCTATCTAGGACGTCAATCATACTCCAGAAGGTGGCGATCGAATGATCATAAGAGACTGGAGTTCATACATAGTACCTTCAGCGTTATCACTGAGGGAGATATTCTCAGGCCTCCCTGGTGTGAGCTAACCTTCCTGGATACTATTTCATGTTGGCGTTTTAACTCTGGGATGCACCCCAGGGGTCCTATTTCCTGCACATTCGGCCATGTACGAGATCGCAACATTTAGGGTGGGAGAGTTTGATATCATCAATGTACCAAAGGAAAACAGTGAAACTACTGTTCCTTTCATAGACATAATCCAAGACAAGAAAGGTAAAAACAAAGACCTGGCATACCAGGTCCAGTTCTTGAAACCTATGAGTACCAAAAAGAAAATTTTTGAAGTCATTCCTGATGATATTCATTGGGTTTTGGCAAATATAATTTGCAAATATGATAACAACGTCTCATTTTTAAGTGTTGAATAGAAAGAATGGGTGTTCCTTCTTTCCCTTTCCAGTTTAGAGTTGTAATTTTTTAGAAAAGGTTATGAGTTTTAAAGGAAAATTAGTTTTTGATGAAAAAAAAAGAAAAAAAATGAAAAATATTATTTTAAGAAATTTTTATGTTTAAAGGAAATATAAAGCTCGGAAGATACTTGCTCATATGTCTTACTTTAATGTATTAATAAACCTTGAAAAAATGGAAAAAATACAGTGGCAAGTTTGGCCCCAAATATTTTTCACAAAATTTAAATAAAGGAGAAAATATAATTATAGTCAAGTTTTATGAAAATAATTTTCATAAAAAATATTGAATGACTTATGGCAGCCCCATGTTTAATATGGTAGAAACTATTTCTATTCATTTGAAAATTAATATGAAAATGATATTTGAAGCAGACAGGAATAATTATCGCTGTGGATCGAAGTTCGCACCTAAATTGGACATATAGAAAAAAAAGAAAAACTACTGAAGAAATTTCATTTTGCAAAATAGAACTACACCAGATTACTAATTTTTTAGCATTTTATATGTTTAAAAAAGATTAATATGATTGTTTGCGGGATTTCAGAGGAAAGAAAAAGGTTGAAAGTTTTAAATTATATCTCGGTATATATATTAATATATGATTATATATAATTATATATATGACATCTATCGTATATATATATATAATATAATATTTATATCTGGTATATAAAAATACAGTAATATTATATATAAGTAATAGCGATATAGTATGTATCTAGTCCATATCATAATTTCTAATGTATATATATATATTATTATAATATATTATAATATATAACCTCTATCTGAAAAAAAGGTAATTTGCTTTTGCATGCGATCCCAAAAAAAATATAAAATTTTAATGATTGGGGTACTTAGTCATAATTATTATAACTTGTGTAAAGCTATATCTGTGTAAGCAACATCTTGAAATAACAATTTTTTAGTTTTTAAAGATAATAAATATACGATATCTAAATATAGGTTTAATCATCTTTTTTGTTTCAGAGTATACACATTTTTCAGTTAAAAATTTGATGTCCAACTAAGATTGTAATTCACAGCTATATTAGTAGCAGGCTCCAAAAAACAAGGCTTTTTTTAAATTTCTCGAGTTAAGGCACTTGGATTGATGTTTAAGAATTAACAAAATATGGCTAGTGTAAGAAAAATATGTTACTAAAAATGAAACGGGGTAAAATGTAAGCTATTCGGGGAAAATATAAATGCCCCAAAAAGAATTTAAATTTAAATTTATTCACTTTTTATATTATTATAACATTTTTCAAGCTGTATCTGTAGACTATGCTTTATTGTACCTTTTTTTAGTTAATTAAGATAATAATATAGATTTCTAAATATTTTAATTTTTTTTTTTCGAGTCTTAAAATTTTTTCATGAATTTTGCTCTACAAACTAAAATTTCAATATTTTTATTCAGATAATTGCTCCAAACATATAAGGCAGTTGTAAAAAGTATCAAGGTAAGTACTGATGATGTTAAACATTAAAGTAATATGGCTAAAGATAATCTGGGGTAAAATGATAAGACCATGTTTTTTTGGAGTTTTTATTATTTTAATTTTTGTTTTTTTCTATAGTATAAACATGTTCTATAAAGGATTGGTTACTGCATATTATTATAGTATATTGTTGTATTTTTTTCATTTTTTTTTCCATTTACCATTTTCCCACCAATTATTCTTTACCATTTTTACCGATTAAAATCGGTGACTGAGTTATTTTTAAGGGCCAATAAAATATGATCATTATAATACAGTTTTTATTATTCTTTTTAAACATGTAATTACTCTTCAATGACTATAAAAATACATATATAGATAAATAAATATATACACTAAGATAAAACGATGTACTTTGTAGATGAATTTTATTTTCTGAAAATTTGAAGAAAATTTGTCATTTTACCGTTTTACGGTATACTAGTATAAATATACTATTATATTATAGTAATTATATAATAATGCTATATATATATATATATTATATATATATATAGTATATATATATATATTATATATTATATTATATATATATATTACGGTATAGTATATTTATATATATATATATATATTATATATATATATATATATATGTTAGTACTATATATATATAATATATATATATATATATAGTATATAGGTATATATATATATATTATATATAATATATATATACAATATATATATATATATAATATTATATATAATATTATACTAGTATACTATATTATATCATATATATAATATATATATATATATATACCCTAATATATATATATATATATATATATATATAGTTATTATATATATATAATATTTCTTCTCCTTTTTCTCATTAACTTAAGGGCAGTATCAGTTTAAAGATCTGTGTTAACTAGGCTAAATTATATTCACTTGGCTTACAAATTAGGCCCTAATAATAATACTTGTAAGAAATGTCTGGTTAGACGCAATCTCCCAATATTACCCCCCCCCATCTTGTTTTTTTTTGCTTCATCTATAATATATCTTTCCTAGTAATAATTTTTTACTCTGTTAAGTCACCTCATTTGGTTTGATCTTTCATATAATCCATCTCCTTGAATTTAAGACTTTATTAGCCATTATTCATATTTTATAATATATATATATACTATATATATATATATATATATATATATATATATATATATATATATATATATATATATATAATCCTATATATATATATATATATATATAAAACACCTGTTCTACTTTCTATTATACTTCTCTCCTTGCAGCCTGTACCCATTATACTTACACTTCTAATCTTCTTATACTTCGCTCCAAAAATATCTTGCCAGCCTTTCATATCCACAATCTTTTCTTTTTGTTTGCATCTTAGTACTTTTCACCAATGACTCACATTCATACAGAACATTTGCAAAAAATAAACATTTAAGCAATAGCTCAAGGAGGAGAGGAAATGAACTAGATGTGAATCTGCCTAACAAGATTAGGCCCTATGACATTTAGTCACATGGAATACAAATTATATGATTTGAATCCTTAACAGAGTGGTCTTCCTCTTAATTTTAACCTTAGGAACTTTTTTTGAAAGTACTACAAAAATGTGTTTTTTTTCTTTAAAACTTTTGCTAAAACATAGTTTCAAGGTTACCAGAAATTATTTCATTGACACTTTAATTTAGCGTCCCATGATCAGATAATCCCATCCCATCTGATTAAACCATTAAACAAATGGCTCACTAACTTAGTGGAAACTTGAAAACTGGTTTTGAGGAAGATAAATAGCAGTAGGAAAAACAGCAAGATGGCAAGGAGTTCATCAGAACAGAAGGTGGCTTGGAACAGAAGGAGCCACACAACGTAACGAGTCTGGGATTTTAGGGAATGCTCACGCAAAAGCATGCGGAGAGCCATGGCACCCTTGTAACTTGCGAGGGCGACGCAATGGAGTGGAAAATCGAGTGGTCAAACTCTTCTGAGCATGCTTGCTACGCGTTGTAGTACCTTATAGAAAAGAGACTAGTGCGCACAACGTACACGTCGCAGAGATCAGAGGGTCAAGAGAGTTAGCAAGGGAGGGGACAGTTAATTAGTCTGCTTAGCTTTTAGACTCAATCTGTCCAATAGAACGGGTGGAGCCGGAGCCCGCCCAGATGTGAGAAAACAGCACTCCAAACAAGGGCGAATAAGGCCCTTATATAACTGGAGTAGCTGTGCAGAGAAAAAAATTCCCTCGCAACATTCAAAAGACCTCCCTTAGATTCTTTGTGGCTAACCTATTTGCATCCGTTGTGATATGAGGTTTCCAAGAATAATTTTTTTGTTTATGTTCAGAACAAGAATATATATATTTCTCACAGGTGAGACGATAGAACGCAAAAAAAAATCGGAAAACTTAGGAGGCAAATATGAGAGGAGTACTGTTAAAGTAGTTGCAGTTTTCACAAGAGTTGAATTTTCATTCAAATGGGTTGTGGCGGCCCCACCGGGGGAATCCCCATCCAGGTCGGAAAGAATAGAATCAGAAAGCTGAAGACGAGAGGCAAAACTCTAGATGCAAAAGAGGGAGCAGAGTTTGAAAATGAGTGGAAGAATGGAGAGTATAAAAGTCATCGGCATAAGAGTGAACAGAGTTAGTAGTACAGCTGAGGGAGCATCCGTTGATGAAAAAGTAAGAAATAAAGTTTGGTCCAAACACGAACCTTGAGGAACACGCGACAATTAAACAGGAAAGGAGGAAAGAGTCGCTCCAATCAATGAGTGCTGATTATGAGAGGCGAGCCAGAGAGAAAACTTGACAAGAGTAAGCAACGAGAAGGAGGAAACCCAAAGAAGGGAGCTTAGAGAGTAGCGACGCAATGCCATACTCGATCAAAAGCTTTGATATGTCGAGCGCCCACCACCCAAGACTCCCATAGTCCCTAAGGGCAGAAACGCATAAATGCAGTAAGATAGGTATAGTATATGTCACCAGTTGACAATGCTCTTGGACGGTAGCTGAAGCCTATTTCTGAAATGAATCTGGAAAGAAGGGAATGAGACTCCAGATGATCCAGGAAATAAGAGTAAGAAGAAGTTTCCACAAGATCTTAGATAGAATGACAAGTGAGATGCTTCTAGACGATAGTTCAAAGGAACTCAGGCGCTGCCATTTTTCGGGATTGGTTGGACATATGCGCGCTTCAGCACCTCGAGGAAATGTCAAGTATTAAGGTAAAATAATAGAGAGTCAGAGTTGATCGAGGACAGGGGCCAGCTCGAAAGCACACTCCTTCAGAAACAGAGGGGAGTAATGCCTACCGGGCCACTAGCCTTCCTGACACTCATAGATCTTAGAATCCCATACACCCGATCATGCGAAATCACGGGAAGAGGCATAGAAACGAGAGAGGAAGAAGCAGGAGGAGGGATGCGGAATCGTCCAGGGTGAATTAGATGAAAAAAGGAGGCGAAGAGATTAGCCTTTTCAGTAGGTGAGTTAGCTATAGAGAACCGTCAGAGCGTATAAGTGGAGGAAAGGCAGATTTACAAAAGTTATTAGAAGATGTTTTTGGGCAAGAGGCCAAGAAATTTTTATCAGTAGGAGAGCAAGTAGGTTGTCGCACTTTCTTTTTAGTGAAAGCGCGCTTAGCCTGTCGAATAAAAGCCCTGCAACGATCTCGACAGAATGGAAATTAGTAAAGGAAGTGATAGGAGAATGAGAGCTTTTTCACACCCGATACGCAAGGTCTCTCTCCTGAATGGAGCGAGAACATTCCCCATCGAACATGGATTTTGTGGAGAAAAAGATTTAGTTGAAGATGGAATGAACCCCCTCATACCCTCGGCGATTATGGCCCCACCTTTTCAGCGGTGACGAAGCATCCTCAGCGTCAAAAGCAAGATTCACTCCAACCATAGTTTGCAAAGAAACAACGCAACGCCCCCCCAATTAGCCCGATTAAAGGTGCCAGAAAGTACGTTTGGGGCATGGTGGAGCTGCTGCGAGAAAAAGTTTTAAATTAAGAGCTACAAGATTGTGGTCAACGAGTTACCCGATAGGAAGGGAAATGGTGTATCTTATATCGAGAGCGAGTAGTGGTGAAACATAAATCAGGCGTGTTCAAGAATCTGGTTATGAACAAGAATTTGGTGTGTAGGTTCTTTAATTAACTGTTCCAGATCGTTGAGATACTGAATCGAATGTTTTGGCCTCCTCTCCTCCTTGCATCAGTATGAGAGGAGCCCAACCACTCAGTGTGATGAACGTTTGAAATCACTTAAATAGATGATCTCAAGGCATTTGAATGGGAAGAAGTAACAGTCTCATGAGAAGTAAGTAAGATATTTCAAAAAGGGCTGAAATCTTTTCCGTTAGGGGAGCAGTAGCAGAAACACAAGATTAATGTAGTAGTAGGGAGAAGATTTTAAGCCACAGAAACGTCGAAATTAGGAGATTCAAGAATTTCCCAAACGTGTTACAGGAGTGTTTAATATTAAAAAAGGAAAAGACTCCACATTTAGTCTGAAATTATAGAAAGGTTATAGTTGGAGAGTATTAAGTTTATTTGAAAAAGAATCCCTGGCTAGCTGGGTCTCAGACAGCTAATAAAACCGTTAGGTAGAGAAGTTTAGCGAGGTTGATATTCCACAGATTCATGGTTCAGCTTTGAGGCCACGAACGTTAGCAAAGTCAATAGAGAACCCCAGCCTGCGCCCACCCCTACATCTTCTTCTGTCCAGCTCATTCAAAACAGACAGCCTCATAACAAAACACACACAATCGACCATACACAGCCCACCCAAAGAACCCTCTGAATTACCCCTTTGAAAACCGGGTGCTTTAAAAACTACGCTTGAAGCGTCTTTTTTTTGGGGACGTGGATGGCTTAGTGGATAAAGCGCCGGTTACTGTTACCTCAGCAACGCGGAGGTCCAGTGTTTGAATCCCGCTGATGAAGAGTAAAATCTTCTGTGACTCATTCATTTAGCGTCCCATGATCAAATAATCCCATCCCATCTGATTAAACCATTAAACAAATGGCTCACTAACTTAGTGGAAACTTGAAAACTGGTTTTGATATTCAACAAAAAGCCTTAGATGGAAGAACCATAAGAGAACGTTGTTGCACTTGAAGTTCCTAAGACACTCAGCAATGAACATATTGGGACAGGGGCATAAGAAGAATGTTACATCAGAAACTACAATTTCATTATAATAGCTTATACCAAAATATTCTCAAGATGAAAATTTTGTAGAATTTAAATTTCCTGAATGAAGATAAAAACTTAATTAACAGTTTGTTTAGGATCTTGTTGGGTGTATGGGAAATCATTGCCCAAGAAAGTTACATACACTTGGTTTTGAAAGTTGTCTTATAAATGGTCATTTCCTTTTAGACACCACTGAGGAGGAAAAGCAACCACTATGAGTGACATCACCCAGATATAGGAACAAGATTCAGACATAGACTAATTGGGTGGCATTATTTCCATGTTTTTGTTTCAACACAGTTCATACTCCCAGGGTAACATTGAAGGTCTTAACTTCTGACAAATCTTATAACATCCAACAGAAGTGCCATCACCTTGATGTTGGTGTGTTGCTTCATGTGAGGATACTTAAATGTTGTGGTGTATAACGATCACTCAGCAAACAATAAAACATTAGAAAATAGAAATATCCATTCTGTAATTTCCTCTATGACAAGATATTTCTATGGGAAATCAACCCCAGTGTCCAGTGAATATAGATATGTTCCACTAACTACCAAGACATCAGAAATGTAGAGTCTGTGTAAGAATGAGTCATTTGAGAGCAGTAATTTTCAGAAAATAAAGACAAACTATATAGTTAATGTTTGAAAATGAAACTTTAATAAAAATTTTCCTGTCAATAAACAACCATAAACAGTGTATGTAATTATCCATTGTCCAGTCAGAATGAGTATAAAGCTGAAGGTGACAAAATTATGGGAAATTAATTGTCTCAGAACTGATCACGCACAATTCCTATTTGGTAGAAGAAAAATAAAAATACAATACCCTGAAAATATATAGTAGTCATAAGACCAAATTCATACTTAGTAAATGACTCTCGTCTTTAGATTCATCAATTGTGGAAGCTATATTTCTTACATCTTCTATTGGTTGAGGATGGTATTTATGATCGACAAGTTTGACAACATTGCTAAGATTCGGTTCTTCAAAAACAGGTAATTGTAAAGCAATATTGCTATCCATTTCTTCACAAAACAATAAAAGTTTTTTAGTCTTTTTCTGAGTATTTACATTTATACTACTATACATTTTACTATCCAATTTCAAGAATAACCTAAAATAAGAAATATAGAATGGATAAGACCTGTAAACAAACCTAAGATATAATTTATAAATAAACTGTGTATTATAAAGAATTTTGATAGTAAACCATGCTTTTAAAATTTACCATCAGCTCTCTATTTACTATGTAATATGTAGATATAGGAAACATTGTTACCATTTATGTAATCAAGTTTCTTATATAATAGAATAGGGGCATTTTATAGACCTCCTGGCCAGAGTCAAGAATTAGCCATGGAAATTGTGAAAGAAATTGAGACAGCATGCACAGTAAAGAAAAAGGTATAGTCATAATGGGTGATTTTAATTTTCCTGGCATTCAATGGAATTCCTTGTCTAATATGGACCATAGTAGTTCTGTATATATTTATAAATTATATAGCTACTAGATAATTTTTTGAGCCAGATCATCCTTGAACCTACAAGACACGAAGCACTGTTAGACTGAATATTAACTAACGATGAAAGTATGGTAGATGTTAGAGTTGAGGAGAATTTAGGACTTGGTGACCATAATATAATTAGATTTAATATGATTGTGATATCTGGGACCAAGTTGCAAGTTAATAAGGAAAAGATCTTAGATTTCCAAAATGGCAATTTTATCAAATTTTGAGCCATGCTTAGTATAACTGACTGGGATAATGAGTTTAAAGACCAAAACTGTTTTATCATGTGGGAACATTTTAAGCAAATTTTAGTGAATATTCAGTCAGCATGTTTTAAAGATAAACCCATTAGGGTGTCGAAGAGAAAACCTGTTTGGTGGAATAGACATTAAGACATTAAGAATATAGAGACAGTAAGAAGCCACATGGGCTTGTCGAGACTGTCCCAGTCAACCCACTAACCAAACATGCTCAAATCCACCACAAAGCACCCTAGGCTTGTCAAATTACTGTAACTAAAATCCACCAATTTGGCTTAGTCAAAAATAATGATATATATACAATACCCAAACCATCCACATGCATTAATAACTAAGTTATGGTCACACATGCAATCTAACATTAATAACTACTGTAACTAAAAACCTGCCAATTTGGCTTTGTCTAAATATATTAAATGATACCCAACACATCCATATACTTATCCAACCCTTTCTTAAATGGGGAAAGCTCTATATTTGAATCAGTTCATATTTTCTGAAAAAATTTTCTAAGTTCAAAAAAATTTCTAAGTTCAGAAAAGTTAAGTAAGTTAAGTTTTTTAAGAAAATTCTTTAGTGGCAAGCTTCTGGAATTATTCCAGAAGCTTGCCACTAAAGAATTTTCTTAAAACAACTTAAGTTAACTTAACTTTTCTGAAATTAGAAATTTTTTTTGAACTTAGAAAATTTTTTCAGAAAATATGAACTGATTCAAATATAGAACAATACCCTTAAATGTTGCAATCGAGTCACACTCAACAACCTCCTGTGGCATAGAGAGATAAGGGAGAAAATCAACGAAAAGCGTAGATGTTTTAATATATTCAAGGGTAGTAATAGGGAGGTTGATTTAGAAAATTATAGGAAAAATAGAAATGAACTTAACCAGTCAATAAGAAAAGGCAAAGAGACTAAGAGAGAGGCAGACATTAATTTAGCAAGGAATAATAATAAGGACCTGAAAAAGTTTTTTTGAAAAAGTTTTTTTTGCTTCTATAAATTTAAAAGTAATAATAAGACAATTGGCTCCAATTAAAATTGATGAAAAAACTATTTTGATGAGTTCAGATAAGGCACGCTTGGTATCAGAAACATTTTCAAATAGCTTATAATCTTGCATTAAGCTTACTTATACTAAGAGGAACAGCATTAAGCCAACTAATAAGTTATATAGGAGACTACATGGTTCTTGTATAGCGACATATTAACAAAATACGAACATTTCGACAGAAATATTAAAGAATTATGAGGATAAAAGACATACTAAACGTTATCTAGGAACCAATTGACCACAAAGTAAACGCTGACAAGAAGACAACTGATGGTAAACCAAATACAATAACATGTAGAAATTCCTGAAAGGATAGTCACAAGCACATACTAGCACAGCGCACTACGTATTCTGTTTATATAAGCGATCAATATAAACATTCTGCGAATAAAGGATAACAAGATGACTACAGGAAAACAGCATAAATGATTATTATGCCTCATTAAATATACACAGAAAGGTAGACATAAGGCAGAAAGATTTGAGGAAATTATCAAGGGCTCAGATATAAAGCATTAAACATCCACTCTGGCCTTCAGTAACAAGGTTCTTGGACAAAACGATCTAACTAACGAAAAAGGTCATAATACAGAAATCATTTAGAAGAATAACAAAAAAGGTAATTAGATATGAACTCACCAGCAGCGTATTCAGAAAAGAGAGCTAGGTCACTGATCATGCAAACCTTTTACGAACAAAATTAATCGGCGAGATATATTTCTCAACAGACATGCCATTCGACACTGAGACGAAGAATTTCAGATCTGATAAATTCATACTCTAATTTAGACTTCAAGCAAAGCTATATATGATACAGGATTCCACCACACATAAAGCGTCAGACTTGAAGAAGTTTATTGCAAACTGTGGCAATAGCGTCGCGAAAACGTGGCAACATAGGTACTGAAGCACTTAAACGCAAGTGGTTGAGAAAAATAGAAAACAGTGTGGAATAGCAACTAAATGGCAAAAACATCATCCTGGCAAATAAAATACGTCAGAAAGAGTGATGTTACTAACAGGGTTCATTGCCACATAGCCCCGCCACATAAATGCTCCTCACACACATAATATCATAAAATCACAAAATAACGATCTGGTACAAGGTATAATATCAACATGCCACCATGGACTCACCACATAATAATATAAATTCAATGGACAAAATGGGTTGACAAATAGTTCAAAAACTTTGATAACCGTTTTAAAAATAATTATCAAGTATCAGAAGAAAAGTTGTTTAAGAACTATTTATCTAAGAAAAAGTTCAATTCTCAGTGCAAGCCCTTTCTGGCACCCATAATCATCAAAGACAGCTCTGCACTAAAAACGAATTACTTCTTAAAACAACATTTACACAAACACTATAACATATAACTTTTTCTGAACTTAGAAATTTTTTTGAACTAAAAAATTTTTTTCAGAAAATATATGGAGTCATGTGCTATACCTTTACCTAAATGATTTAGACCAGGGACTTAATTGCAAGGTTTCTAAGTTTGCAGATGTACGGGGTGGAGATAATGAATCAGGAAATAGTGGAAGATGTATAAAGATTCAAAAATGATCTTGATAAACTTCTTGGGTGGGCAGATAAGTGGCAAATGAATTTTAATAGTAAAAAGTATAAGGTTCTTCACCTAGGTTACTCAAATAAAAGTTTTAACTACGATATGAATAGGGATTGGCTCAAGTCTGTGGACCAAGAAAAAGATTTAGGTGTGATTATAAGCAGCAATTTAAAAGTAGCTAATCAGTGTTTGGAAGCAAGGAATAAAGCTAATAAGATGCTGGGCATAAAAAAAAACGCATAATAGATCGCAATGATGTTTACAAGAGCAAGGAAGTTATAAGTAAACTGTATAATAACTATGTTAGGCCAGTATTAGAGTATTGTGTACAAGTTTGGGTCCCTTATTTAAAGAAAGACTTAGATATGCTAAAGAGAGAGTGCAACATAGAGCAACAAGGATGATTTCTGGGTTTGAGGGTAAGAGCTATGAGGAGAGGCTGAAGGAGTTAGGAATGTTTTCTGTAGAAAGGTGATTTCTCAGAAGGGACAAGATACAAGTCTACAAAACATTTACATCTATTGATTAGAATATTAGAAATATAGAGACAGTAAGAACTAAGAAGCCACATGGGTTTATCAAGACTGTCTCAGTCAAACCACTAACCAAACACGCTCCCGCAAATCCACAAAGCACCCTACGGCTTGTCAAATTCCTGTTAACTAAAAATCCACCAATTTGGCTTAGTCAAAAAAAAATTAATTATATATGAAACCCAAACCATCCACATACCTTAATAACTAAGTCTAATATGCAGTCTAATATTAATTACTACTGTAACTAAAAATCCGACAATTTTGCTTTGTCTAAATATACTATATGACACTCAACCTGGGTTGGCATGAGTGGGCCCGACCAGAAAAAAACCCACCCATTTTTTTTTTTTTTTTTCTTTTAAACACCTGGAAAACCTGCTATTTTTTTTCAGAATAATTGCATGTAAAAATAGTAAAACAAAAATGAAAATATTAGAAATTATATTCTTTTACTTAGTGAAATATTTATAAGCTTATTTTAATTAATTTGTTAAAAGAATATATAGCGTCGGGCAGGGTGACCAGGCAGGCCCGGCTTTTTTAGAGGGGTGATTCGGTCCACTCTAAATAAAAAATAAAATAAAAAAAAAATAAATAAATTTTCGCTCATTTAATAGCCACGCGGTAGTACTACAAGTTTTATTAGATCATCTTTAATTCTAGAGAGTTTTTTATTTTTTTAAAATATAATAAATTAGGGTACAAAATGGCCTTCAATAAAATTGCACTTTTGAAAAATGTGAGTTTTTTTTAACTTCCTTATAAAATGAAAAATTGTGAATGGATTTTAATTATTTTTTCAGTGTTACACTCGAGTATGTTAGCTTTAAACTGGCAAGTAAATTTTTGTTCCAAACAGTATTAGTGGCAAAATCACAGGCCTAACTTGGTCCGATTCACCCTGCCATAAAAATTGATGAAGGGGCTGAATTGGACCACCCGAATTGTTTTTTCGTATTTTACGTATTATTATTGACATTTTTATTATGTATAATTAATTTAAATATAATATATAGTTACTTATATTAGATAAAAATTAAAAATAAAAATGAAATTATATAAAAATACGAATTCCAAAAAGTGTCAAAATTTTTTCAGAGAGGGGTGAATCGGACCACCTTAATTTTTATTCTTTATTTTATGTAATCATTATTGATGATTTTTAATTATTTATTACTACTGATATTTTTAATTAATAAACAATTATTATATTAAGTAAAAATTAAAATATAAAATTAAATTTATACGTAAAAGAGGAATTTAAACAGATGGTCCGATTCACCCCTCCAAGGTCAGGCTGAATGAGCTTTATTAAAACTTTAATAAAACTTTTAGGTAAAGCTGTAGACAGCGACCCACACATTTTGAGACCAAAAATTTTCTAAGTTCAAAAAAATTTCTAAGTTCAGAAAGTATAAAGTTAAGTTAGGTTTTTAATCAAATTGTTTAGTGGCATCTGGTAGCTATAATTCCAGAAGCTTGCCACTAAGAATTTTCTTAAAAAACTTACTAACTTAACTTTTCTGAACTTAGAAATTTTTTTGAACTTAGAAAAATTTTTGGTCTCAAAATGTGTGGGTCACTGTCTACAGCTTTACCAACTTTTATTATTAGAATTACATTATTATTTTTTTGTGTGCTTATTACCTACTATATGGCTTTGAATTTCAGAAAAAAATTCCAAAAAGTGGACATTAAGCCGAAAAGTCGGCGAGAACGAAGTTATCCTTAAGTGGTCCAAGTTAACCCGCCTCGACGCTAATATATTATATTATACGATAATTATTATATATATATATATATATACTATATATATATATATATATATATATATAATACTAGATATATATATTAATTACCTCAGTAATATTGGACAACATTGAACGGGGGTACAACATTGAACAAAATCGACCCCCTAACCTGTTTCATGTTATAACTCACAAAGTATTTGGTGTAGAATGATTTTTTTTTTTTTTGAATGTTAAAGAATAGCGGTTTCATGTATTAACTAAGGAAAAGCACTTTGCTTTACTTAGGTTTTATGCTGAATATGTAAAAATAAAAATTGGCCAAAAATGGCTTTGGCCGCAAAAAAGTCCCCCCCAACATTGGGGCAGAAGGACTTTTTCAAAAGTTTTTAAAAATTGGTCATTTTTGTCGCTATGTATGCTAGGTGATCAAAAAACGGCAACTAACTAGCGAAAAAAAAAAATTTTTTTGGTTTCAAAGGTTACTAAGTGTTAAAGTAGGGGTTGGTAAGTTTGAACAACATGTTGGGTAAAATTGAACGCTCTATAAGTGTTTCAAAGGTAATGGAATTCTTAATTTTTTCAGAAATTTATTATTTTTTATTGTTTTTATTATTTAATATTTATTTTATTAACCAACCTTTTGATGTAAGTTGGTTCTTCAAATCCTCTAAATATTCACCTGGGGAACAATATGATTGAGGGATTACTAGGGCAGAAAGACGCCGACAATCATCTCATCAAAGTTCATAAAAAGATACTTCCACAGATGCTGTACAACCTTCTCAATACGCTCACTAATTTGGCCTGTTGATGAGCTCTCGCAAAGACAATATAATACGCCATACCAAATCCCAGGTCACTCCATAGTTCAACAAAAATAAAAAAAAAATAAAAAAAATATATAATTAAGTTTTAGCTGCCATATTTCAGGTATGTAAACTACTCAACTTAACTAAAGTTTACTTTACAAATAAATTTGAGAAATTGAATATTATATAAAAGTTTATAGAGAGGGTAAACCAAAAAAATTGAGAAGCGTGTTTGAATGATGTGGTACCTGTGGCCCCTTAAATGTAAAATTTCTCATCCACACATCTCATGCACATAATAAGGTCTCAAAGGCCACCGCCACAAAAAGGCTTCCTTCAGACTCTTGTAACCTATAAATATAAATCAATACATTCAAAATAGGAGGCGCTGTTCAAAGTTACCCACCGGCTATTTTCAAAAATTTTGAAGAAAAAAAAAAAAAAAATATGTAAAAAAAAAACAGAAAACACCACCATATCTCAGGTATGTATACTACTAAAGTTAAGATTATATATTTAGGCTAACATAGTTTGAAAATTCAAGTAGTATAAAAAAAAAGTTATAGTTAGGTGAACCAAAAAATTGTTCAATCTTGTCCAGCATCTTACGGTATAGTATATATATATATATATATATAGGGTGTACATATATTATATATATATTTATATATATATATATATTATTATATATTATAATACATATATATTTTATATATATATATATATATATTATATATATATATATGTATATACCTATATATATATAGGTGTAGCGGAACTGAAATTTTCAGTTCGGCCGGAACCGGAATTAGGCGGAATCACAAAAAAAATTCCGGCCTGAACCGGAATTTCTTATACTCTATTTTAAAACTATAAAGAAATGTAAAAAACTATTTCATATCAACTTTCAACATAATCTTACATTAGTAGCATAACGCCACTTCATGAACATATGGGAAATCATCATTCGAAAGGAATATCTGGAAGTCCAAAAATTTTAATAGTAAAAGGGAGAGTCTTGTATTTTCCAGAACAGGGGATAAACCTCAGAAACGAGCATAGATCGCAATGCCGTGAGATAGTGGGTTTTGAGGAGTGCTCTCACGGTGGGCAAAAGGTTTTGGCATATTCAATGACCTTGCAAATGCAGCAGAAAATAATGAATTTTATATTATGCGCGATGAGTAACGCATCCATTATTCACAATCACTGAAGAGCCGGGATTCATAGAACTTATTGGCCATCTTCAAACCAAAATAATCTTATTCCTAGTAGAAAAATTATTTTGTAAGAGAAGATGTACCCAGACTTAATCACAGAAATTATGATCGAGCCAGTATTACCGCGAAAATCTCTTACCTCTGCCAGATACATTTGTACTACGAGATTTATACATTGCTGAATAAGTGAAGCCGACGTGCCATTTATATTCTTTAGGCTCCACTCTGGCTTACGCTTCAACCTCGAGTATGAAGAAAAATAGACATTTGTAATTACAATGCACAATTTTATTGGTACAGAAACTGTATAACTGGTTCTATTAAATGAACTAAATGAGTTTTGAAATATATCGATGAATAATTGGGAAATTATCGACTCCTAACAAATCCATCTTGATCCTTGCGAGATGGAGGACATAACTACATGCCAACTTGGTAACTAAATACATCTAAGCAAAGAAATAACACAAGTTTTTCTTGTTTTATAAACTTCATAAACTTCAGATTTGTTTATTAAAGATCGCCTTACTTTATCAAAGAAGCACCGTAGTGATTTACATAAAGACAATGTAGGAAATATTTGTACCACATCTTCAATCTTCCGATTTTTAAAGGCTGTATTGAACTTAAAGAATACAAAGCAGCACTTGGATCCACAACTCTAATCGGCAAGCCACTTATCGCTAAAATTCACGATATTTCAATAACAAGGGTTGAATGACGCTCATATTATGATTCTAGAAAGCAATTGAATGTTTGGAAAAGACTCTCTGCAAGTTATATATAGAATCAAAATTAAATCATTTAAGCTTTGACTGGTAATAAATGGCAAATACTTGAAAAATTTCTTTCTAAAGGTTTTAATGCATGACCATTTAAAATTGTTACGGAAACTATAATGAAAAACTCTCTTATATCATTATTTATTCTCCGTTTGAACTCTTCAGCATAATCTGGCATATCTCTCAAACTCTGAGGGTGACAGCAGAGTTCAGACTTTAAAAAAAGAGCTAAGAATGCGTTTGTCTTTAGATTCAAGTTTAAAACAGCTCAATAGTAATAATGTAGGAATGTATAAATTTGGTATAAAGTACTAAGTATAGTAGACCGCCAAGATAGTCAAACATGACTTTTATATTTTCTATTGAAATAAAGAGGAATTGAGTCAGCACAAGACTGAGACTAGCTTGAAACGATATTAACAACTGCAAATAATTGAAAAGGTAAGAAAGTGAATAATAGTAGTAGGCAGTACAGAAGAAGGTTGCAGGCGATGCGCTATACTCATCCCATGTTTTCAGAAAATCGAGAGTATTATCTACAATGAACTTAGAATTTGCGCAAGTACGCTCAAATATCAATTCATCAAGGAAGGCTATTAAGAAAAGAAATTACTTTTATAAGTTTAATGAAAGTGAAAGTGACAGAGAGTTAAAAAGAGTGAAAGAGACAGCTCAGTCTAGTTAGTGCAAAAAAGAAAAAAAGAAAAAATCAAATAGCTCCTCAAAAGGTGAAATTCTTAAAGAATTGATTTTTCTTTTTACACCAGAAATCAAACTTTCTAATCTGGGAAAAGTAAAGAATTATAATTCTGGTGGAGACAAGTGACCAAAGCTATAATTTGCCCAAAACATATCTAGTACTAGGCCTCGTACAACCACAAAATTACTACTCGCTTTCACACGTCTCCCCCATCAAATACTCTCCACGCACACAGAAACTTCAATTCTCTCCAACTCTATTTCACACGCACAAGCCAAGGAACTTACTTTGAGCAGCGAAAAAACCAAGTTTATGCACAATAATCCACGCACCCAACACACAATACTCACGGCCACAACAACAGTCTTTGCTCATCACTTATCTTTCACTGGCCAATTGCAGCAATATTTTCAAAAGTGCTTAAAGAAAGTTAACCATATTACAATATACTACACCTATATATATTTACATATAATCTAACACTATATCACTATATCATATACCATTAAAGGAGTCCAAATATACAAAGAATATTACTATCATCAATACTAGGGAATCAATCTGTAATAAAAGAGATTATACCCACGTATATATCATACTACCTATATATATTAATACTCGTCATATTTATATATATATACTACTCTTCAAAATTAACATATACTAACTCATCCTACCCTATATATGTATATATTACTATTATATATCAGTATGTAATCAATTATATTCAATATATTTCCTCTATGAAAAATATTTCAATTTCATGCATGTTAACTAAAAATGTAATAACTGCATTTGCTTACCTAGAATAGATATGCTAATCACTCAACCTGTGATCTGTATGAATTTCTACACAACAAGGCACTAATTACACTTTTTTTGTTACAAGAATATGTATTGGGCTATAAATAGGGCGTATTGTAAATAAAATAGCCCCACACCGATTTCCAATACAAATCTTATTTCTCAGAAGGACGATTGTAATTCGCGGTTTGCCGGCCGGAACTTTTTCAAAACTCTCCCCCCGGCGGAACGGCCGGAATCGCGTGTATAAATGTCAGAATTCGCCCCAGCAGCAACCGGCAATTTTCCCTCCCGTGTACCACGCTCCATAACTAACTACTATCCTACCAACTCATATCTACATATTATACCCACTACTATACACTATCACTACTCATACCTATATATACTATAATATATTATATATATATATATATATCTATATATATATGTAGCCCGTGTACCCAAAAGTATGGCGTTGATAATACTGAACCCAATAAATTCTTTATAGTAGTAGCAAGCCAAGGATCTAGGATCGACCCAGCGGAGGCCACACAATAATAAGAAATTAAGGCGTAATTATTTCCAGTAACTGCCTCTACACAGATTTTTATAAAAATCACAAGACATAGACTCTAAAAAAAATAAGTAAATGAAGAATAAAAAAAAAAATTATTTGTCGGTCTCTTTAGGAAAAAAAGTTACAAATTCTCAAAGTTGTCTAAAAACCCTATTAGGATTTGTTATTAACAAAAAAAAAAAACGAAATTTTTTTTTTTGTGAAAATCACACGGGAATATAACTATCCTTGTTGTTGTGAGTCTAAAAAAATATAATGAAGAATAGTGAAAACCGAATAAATCGGACAAGTTCATTTCTTTAGGAAAATAAACAAATAGTTTAAAAAGAAGCCTGCTGAAAAGTTTAAAGATTATCGCGCATAGACTTTCTTTAATACAAAATTAGTTTGTGGGCTTTCCGTGCTCGTTTTAGGGCCATCCCTAGTTCATTGCGTTATTGCTAATGAGTGTGTATATTCATAGAGACATAGATTTCTTCCTTGTGTATTACCTAAATCACAGAACTTATCACCAGCATAACGCTGACGTAGAGGGGGCCTGAAATATGAGCAACCTTAAACCTGGATACGATCAATATTAAAAGTCTTATGTGATTTTTAAGCAGAAACTTTGAGATGCTGAAACTTGTTTTTTCCTAAAGAGAGCGACAAATAATTTTTTTTAATTTTATTGCTTTATTACTAAATTTTTTTAGAGTCTATGCTGTGATTTTTATAAAAATCTGTTTAGAGGCAGTTTATTGGAAAATAATTACCAGGTATATTACAAAGAAACCATGCCATCAGCTGATATAAGAACGGGATTCAACATCAGTTAATCAAGGTTGAGCATGTTTGGCTTAGTGCAGTTGACTGGGACAGTCTCTATAGGCCCATTGGCTTCTTGCTGTCTCTATATTTCTAATGTCTTTTGTTTTTAAAATAAAGGGCTTTAAGAGTGGTGTGTTAAAGTGTAGCTTGATTGCAGAAATTTTTAAGAAAGGACTGGGATAGGTATATGGATAATCCACGTGGGATGGTTTGGGTAATCATATAATATATTTTGAGCTCTACCCACAGCAAATTGACAGGTTTTTGGTCCTAAACAATAGCTGCTTTTGGCTATAAATAATATTGACGAAGCGCAAATTGGCGGGTTTCTGGTTTTTTAGTATATACATAGCAGTCTGAATGTTAGACTGCATGTGTGAGCATAACTTAGTTATTAATGCATGTGGATGGTGTTGGTATCATATTTATATATCATTAGTTTTTTGAGCTAAGCCAAATTGGTGATTGTAAGTTAGCAACAAAATTGACAAGGGCCCAGTAAGGGTGCTTTGTGGATTTGGGCATGAGGCTATGTTTGGGTAGGAGTGGGTTGACTTCGGGAGCAGTCTGCGATGGCGCCATGTGGGCTTTTTAGCTGTCTCTATATTCCTAATGTCCTAATAGTTATTAAGATTAATTGTGTGTTATTATAGTTATTATAGCTGTAGTGTGGTTAGCATGTATATACTTTAGACAGTTTTTAGTTTTAGTTGGTTATTGACAGCGCCACGGGTGCTTTATGGATTTGCATGAGCATGTTTTAGAACGCTTTGTGTAATTCGTGTATAATAGTTTATCGACAAGCCTAACCAAGGTGTGGGCTTTTGTTGGATTTGTGGCATGAGGCATTGTTGATCTGGCGATTGGGTTCTGAAGTGGCTTTGAAACATGGGACAGTCTGCGATCGGCCCATATGTCTTCTTAGTCTTTTTATTTCTAATGTTCTAATGTACTTTCACAGATATATAAATAAAAAATTTAAAAAAAACTTTGCATTTTAAGTTCTACACAATTTATTTTACTAACCCACAATATAGCTAACTTTGAACATAGGTCTATAAAGAAAGCGGTGTAAATTCGCCCGAGTAAAAGATATGTTTGTTTTCTTCCCTTGATTTTCAAACATATGGGCAGCAGGGAGTTCAGAGCTCTGGTTTACGCTTAGGTTTTGACTCTGAGG
>JABUQX010055773.1:0-15000 GCA_015478945.1 Trachelipus rathkii
TATAATATATATATATTATATATATTATATATAGTACTATATATATTATGATATATAATATATGATATATATTTATTTCACTGGCCCATAGGGGCTCGAGCCCGAGGGGTAAACAGAAGGGGGGACCGTTTTCCATACCCCGTAGGGGAGGGGCGGAGGAACCCTCCGCGACACCCAATACGCATAAGAGCGGGGGTTCAGAGACTCTCCCGAATGGGGGGGAATAGTCCTAGCCTGTCGTTCCCCGGAAGGCCGAGAGACCGCCCCGACTCCTTCCACCTCGAGGGTGGTCTACCCTGTCGGGTAACCATTGTTTTTTAAAAAATATATAATGGTTTTTTAAACTAATGTCCGTACCCAAGTGGTAAAGACACCCGACTGGCAGGAGTCGGGGTCTCTCGGCGTTCCGGGGAACGCACAGGGTAGGACTATGTTTCCTCCGCTCTCCGTGGGAGGGTCTCCGGATACCCCGCTCTTGTGTATTTGGGTGTCGGGGGGTTCCTCCGCCCCTCGCCCTACGGGGTATGGAAAACGTCCCCCTTCTGTTCCCCGTCGGCTAGCCCCCTATTGGGCCGTGATATATATATATATATTATATATATATATAATATAGTATATATATATAATAAATTATTATATATATATATATATAATATATATATATATTATATAATATATATATATAGTTCGGATAAATTAGTCATGACTCACAGTATACGTAGCAACAGTATAATATTTCTACTATGATACGTAACGCGGAAATCCTGACGTGTATGACGTCACGCGGAGCTTGCATATAAATTTCTACTTGACGGGGTATGGTACATAATATATAGTAATGCCTATATATATATATATATGGCCAGCGTCTGGATTAGCCGTCATATGTATCTTAAAAACTATAAATGCTACAGTAAAACGGAATACATTGGTGGAATGCTGGTCTAATGCTGGTCAGAAAATGTAAAAAAAAAAAAAAAAAAAAAAAAAAAAAAAAAAAAAATTAAGCTCAAAACTACAATAGCTACAGCAAAAAGGAATACTTTTTGGATTATCCCGCCGGTGAGTGGCACGTGGGAAATGTCAATAAAAATACAAACAAATTTTGCTTTATACGGCAACATAGGGGGCTCCGAGCGACGGGGAACTATAGGTGGGGGATGTTTTCCATCCCCGGTAGGTGGTAGGGCGGAGGAACCCCGCGACACGCTCAATACAAAGATCTGGGGTCCGGAGACCTCCCGGAGGGGGGACAATAATCCTACCCCGTAAGTTCCCCGGAAGGCCGAGAGCCCCCGCCCTGCCTTCGGGGCGGTATACCCTTGGTTATTTTTTGTAGAAAAAAAAAAAAATTAATAGAAAGTCCTTTATTTTAACGAGAAACCAATAAAGGTCTCTAAATAGGCCTTATCATGACTTACTATATTATTCAATTAATTTTTTTTTTTTTGTTATTTTTTTACATTTTGCTATGTAAAATTTTACCAGGATTTCTCAAAACTGTATTCCTTTCGCTGTAGCCTTTGTAGTTTTTTGAGATATAATTAATTTATTCTCTTTTCTTTTTTTTTTTTTTTTTTTTTTTTTTTTCTTAGCTTTTTGTTTTTCCTGAGCGAGTTCATCTGATTTCCGTTTACTGTGCATAATAGTTTTATAGATATATATACGGCTAATCCAGACGCTGATATATATATTATTAATCTAGTAATATATTATATATATATTTATATAATATTTATATATATATATGATATATATATATATCTATATATATTATTATATATATATATATTTATTATATTAGTATTATATATATATATATCATATTATATATTATATATATATATATATATATATAATAAATATATATATTATATGCCTATTTATATATATATCATTTATATATATTTATATATATATATATATATATATATATATATTATATATATATTTATATATTATATATATATTATATATATATAATATATATATATTAATATATATATATATATATATATATATATATATATTTATATACATTTATATATAAATATATATCATATAATATATATTATTATATATTATATATATACTATTTATATTTATATATTACTATATATATATATATTATTATATATAGTATTATGCCTGTAGGCTTATCTCTAACCTCTATGGACATAACGTAACGTTATCGTATAATTTACGTTTACCTGTAGATCAATTTTCATCATATGGCGTCAGGCTAGACCTCTTCTCTCTCTCCTCGTCTCTCTCTATATATATATATATATATATATATATATATATATTTACGTTATATATTTATATTATATATTATTATAATATATATTTATTATATTATCATATCATAACATATTCTATTATCGTATATTATATATATATACCTATACTTAAAATGTTATAATTTTTTTTTAGTATGCCATCTATTCTTAGATTTTTTGTATATTCCTATCGTACAAAAATAATTATTCTACACGCAATCTTTTTTATTTTTGTATTTAATTAATTATCCAAAATAGCCAAATGAAATATGAAATATACTATTGGTTCAATTTGAATCGTTGCTAATCGTAAAAAATAAATTATCGAAATAATTATTTTTTCGATTATATGATAATAATCGGAAAATATCAGAAACAAACATCGATAGTTTTATCCCTAAAAAAACGCCGAAATTAGTCAATAAAAAAATTTCGGAGCTAATTTTCATATTTTTATTAAAAATATGCATTTAAAATATACGCTAATCGGTAAAAAAAAATTCAAAGAATTTTTGATACCATTTTTGTAAATTATAAGTTTATAGTTTTAATGTATAGTTACGTAAAGTTTATTCACCTTAGCTAAAGTATTACCAATAATAATAAATAATAATATAAATAATAATAATATTATTAATAATATTAAATACGTTAATAATAACTGTGTGATCAGTATATTAAATGTATAAAAAACGATATAATAATATCGATTGATTATGATAAGAAATAATAATAATAATAATTATAATATATATATAAATAATAATGAAAAATATAAAATGTAAAATAATAAAATAATAAAATAAAAAATAATAATTAAAATATATAAATACTATAAATATAAAAATAATAATATAAATAATAAAAAAATTATAATTAAAAATAACAACTATAATAATAACTATAAAAATAATAATAATATAATAATAATAAAATTAATAAAAAAATAAAATAAATAAAGTAAAAAGTAAAGTAAAATATAAAATAAAATAAAATAAAATAATATAATATAATATAATATAATATAATATATATTATAATATAAGATATTATAATATAATATAATAGGCATTTACCATAAATATAAATTTAAATATAAATATAAATATAAAATAATTCAAATATAAATATAAATATAAATTAAAAATAAAAATAAAAATAAAAATAAAAGTATAAAAATAAAAATAAATAAATATAAATAAATATAAATATAAATTACATATATAAATAAATTCCAAATATAAACTATAATATAAATATAAATATAAAATATAAATATAAATAAAATATAAATATAAAATATAAAGTATAATAATAATAATATTTATTTTATAATTAAATAAATCATTATAAATATTAAATCATAAATATAAGTATTACTTGTGTAACAATGTGAGAAAATAATTATAATATTATAATTATTTATATAATTATCATAACTATAATATATTACATGCATAATCAATAATTTATTTAATTAAAATAATATATATAATTATCATAATATATATATAATAATATAATACATAATAATAATAATAACTGTTACAATTAGAGGCGTACCGGAATTCAGGCCGTAAATTCATATTTTTCTCAAGTTTCGATTCCGTCTTGAATCGAGATTTATTTCCTTCCTTATCTCAAGTGAATCTTAAAATCTGCATGTAATATATTTCTTCTCTACTAACAATAAAGATACTATTTTTTTAAATAACTTTACAGCCTCTACTGTCCCACTCCTTAATAAAAATAATTTAAGTTAGAAAGGCTAATAATTTTAAATTAATACTCGTTATACAATAGCCCCATCAGCAGTCAACTCACAGATAAATGAACATCTAACTACTGCTAAAACAAGGTTCCCATCTGAAGCAAAAAATAAATAGAACGAGCAATAGGATATTACTTGTCTATATTTATAAATATGCTGTAATCACTAATACATTTATTAACTATGCTCATACATACCTATACTCTATAATGACCATATCATTTAATTAACTATGGCATTATTCCCATTTCATTCTTTATTAACATGTTTCACTCCATATCTATAATACCGATAATAATTTATTAGCTATGTTATAATACCCATATGCTATCATACCCCTATCATTTATTAACTAAGCTATAATACTCATATGCTATAATACCCATATTATTTATTAACTATGCTATAATACCCATATGCAAAATACCCATATCATTTATTAACTATGCTATAGCATCCATATCATTTATATGTCTATTCATCCTATTAACATTCATATCATTTATATGTCTATTCATCCTATCTTTAAAAGGTGCAAGTGAATTATTATCGCATTCTTACTGAAACCAATCTAGACAAAAGTTCCTTGGCTTCTGATGAAGCATTTTCTCAATTCTTCCAAAATGTTTTCTTATTGATGTACCTTACTGTGATCATCAGCTTACAATTCTCAGTAGAGTTGAGAGGTGAATCAATGTTACAGCTCAGAATAATGTCTCCTATAAGAAATTTTAAATAGAAAACATATCTACTTCCTCAATCTCACTTCATAACTCTTAATTGCAAAACCACAATTCATTCTTGTGGCTCGACTTTGTGCTCCCTCAATCATTTCAACCTGCAAACATCTCCACAGTATTCAATTAACAGTCTAACATAACTATTACAGGGCTTGATCATACTCTTGTAAGCAACATTACAGCATCTAATTTCTATCATTTTGCTAGCCAAGTTCAAAACAACGCTCTGACAAATTCAAATTCCTGCTAATTACCATACCCAATTTTCTTACTTTGTCATCAGGCTCCATTCATTTAATATTTATGTCATAATTAAAATTCGTATTTGATTTGCCATTATAATGCAACTTACATTTTTGCTTGAAATTCGCCTGCTACTTATCAGCCCAACCAAGAGGTTTATCCATGTCAGGCTGAACTTTAACACAGTCCTAAAGATTCGCTACAGAAGTAGTCAAGTTAGTATCATCAATTAGAAATCGCACTTTTAATTCCCGAATCCGTATCACTTACAGTTTCGTTCATTGATTTAATAATATATATATATATATATATATATATATATATATATATATATACTATATATATATATTTATATATATATATCTATATATATTTATATATATTATATATATATATATATATTATATATATATATATCTTATAGAGGAGAGAGAGACGAGGAGAGAGAGAGAGAGAAGAGAGAGAGAGAGAGAGACAAGAGAAAGAGAAAGAGAGAGAGAGAGAGGAGAAGAGAGAGGAGAGAGAGAGAGAGGAGAGAGAGAGAAAGAGGGAGAGAGAAAAAGAGGGAGAGAGACGTGTACAATAAACTTAATTATTGAATTGATAACTTTACGGCTTGGCCTTACGGCAAATTCTTTTTGGTTGTTGATTTGCGCACCACAATATAATGTACAGTATAAATTTTTTCACAACCGAATAACAAATTTTAAATTACTATAAATTCTCATGTAATTGTAAATATAAAATTCTAAGTTAAAAATTTACATTTAGGAAATCGGAAACTGTGGGAAAATGAAATGTAAACTAAAGAGATTGCCAAGGAATGAATATAACAATTATGTGGTCTAAATTCAGCTCTTTGAATTTAAATATTAATTTTGTTATTTTAAAATGTGCATTAAGAACAAGTAAATGTTTAGTTTAATTTTTTTCTAATAAACGGTGGATTTATAGATTCCTAGAAAAAAAAAAAAACAACTTTTAAAAAAGTGAATTCACGAATATGTATGTACATAGTGTTATACTGTCTTAAAATTTTCCCTTTCTCAGCTTTTTCGGAGAAGCACGAACAGTCACCTCTTTTAATTGATTGAAAAATAGCATTATTCAATGGCGATGATTCTTACACTTTGCCATTCCAACTTTATTCAAACTTTTATATGTATTATGTACATTATTTTTTCATATGACCAATTTTCGCAAAATGAAAAAAGAGAATTTGGACGCTTAAGTAACTGTGGTTCTCAAAATAATTTAGTATTGGAAAGGTTGGTAATAATTTTTATTTTTAGGTAAGAAAAATTAGAAATTTGAATTTGCTATAACAAAAGCAACTTACTCTTCGATTATTTTTTTTCAGCTTCAAATTGATTAATTTTCAAATTCATTTATTTAAATTTTTTACTTTATTTCAACGTAAATATTTTATTATTTTTTTTCTAAGTGTGTATATATATATATATATATATATAATATATATATATATATATACTATCTATATATATATATATATATTATATTATATAGTATATATATATATATATAATATATTATATATATATATATATATATCTCTATAATTATATATATATATTATATAATTATATATATAAATTATATATATATATATATAGATGGTCAGATTTTTTTAAATGCTCACAGTATGTACTAAGAGAACGCAGTCTATCAGTACAAAATTATATATTTGGAATCAACCGAAAATTCTAAGGATGGGATTTACTTTTTTTTTTTTTTTTTTTTTTTTTTTTTTTTTTGAAGTAAAAATTTTTTTTTTTACTAAAGGAATACCCTATGGGTAAACCGCAAAGATGGCAGGAGTCCGGGGTCTCTCGGCCTCCGGTGGAGACGGGGGTTCTCCGACCATCTCCTCCGGGGTATGAAACGTCCCCCCTCTGTCCCCGTCGGCTCGCAGCCCCCTAAATCTCGGTGAATAATTTTGTTTATTTTTTGGAAAAATTTTAAGTTTTTTTTAGGGGCTCGAGCCGACGGGGGACAGAGGGGGGACGTTTTCATACCCCGTAGGGGATGTCGGAGGAACCCACGCGACACCCAAAGACCAAAGACGGGGTTCCGGAGACCATCCCGGAGGGGGGATTAGTCCCCCGTAGTCCACCTAGAGGCCGAGAGACCCCGACTCCTGCCCATCTTTGCGGTTTTTACCCTAGGGTATTCCTTTTGTTAAAAAAAAAAAAATTTACTTCCAAAAAGAAGAGAAAAAAAAAAAAAAAAAAAAAAGACAGTTAAATCTTATGCCTTAGACTTTTCGGCTGATTCAAATATATATATTTGTTTTACTGTAGGACGCTGCGTTTCTAGGTACATATTCCGGTGCATTCACAAAAATCTGACCGTTACATATATAATATCTTCTAATATATACTATATATATATATATATATTATATATATATATATATATATATATATTATATAATATATATATATATATATAATAATATTATATATATATTATATATTATATATATTTAATATATATATATATATATATATATACGAACACTTATTGTGAAACCACAAATAATACATATTTTGACGTCGATAAACCAAGCTCAAAAATAACAAAAAGTAAGCTTCTTTTGATTGACTATTAAATTTTAAAAATAATTTCCCATTTTTTTCAGATTTATATTATTATCATGACGTCTCTAATATTGCTTAGGCTTTCTCATTTTCAAAAAGCCCTATGGTGGAGCCAAAAACAAAAAAAAACAATTCTTTTTAGATTTTAATTAATATTATTTATATTATAGTTGAACATTAAAAATAAAGTTTTCTTATTTTAGTTTCTAAATACAGAATGCTTAAAATCGCAATTCAAAGGTTTACCACTTAATGAGTCTAAATTTACTTTTTGAGAACCACAGTTTACTTAAGGTCCTAAATTTTATCGTACTTAGCTTACGAAATTTGTAGAAGATCGATCGTTTCTAAAATGTTCACTCGTGCTAAGCACGATCAGCACGAGTATAGGGAGCCCACCTCTGATATATATATAATATATATATATTATATATTTATATATATAATATATATATATATATACTTATATTATATATATATATATATATAATATATATACTATATAATATTCATATTATTATAATTATATATATATACTATATATATATATATATATATCTATATATAATATATATATATATCCACGGGTTTGGCGCCTTCAAGTCACACAGCTACTCCCTCGTACTCTGTACTCCTGTACTCTCAAGTAACCATTCTTCTTGGCAGCTACTCCTGTCTTTAATCTCGTCTCTGCAGTTTCCTCACAACCACTGTAATTGTACTTGTCACTTTCTCTGACGCTTCTTATACTTGGTACTTGTGGCTCTGGTACTCCACTCGAAGTACTCTCCCTCTGCGCATCTCTTTAACCTTCGCCAAATATCTTTTTATTTCTCTCTTATCATCCATTATCACTACGTATCCCATCATTATCTATCTTTTCATATGTACCTTCCTAAATAATTCTCCACTTCTACTGAATGATACGCTAGTCATACCTTTAAAACTATCACTATCACTATATACATCCTCCCTACCCCCCTAACATACTCACCCCTAGCCCTACTACCCACACCCTAACACCTCCCACTATCCCACTACCCTCACCCTCACCCTCACTCCACCCTACTCACTCACTACTACTCTCATACCCCCTACCCTCACTACTACTCATCTCACCTACCTACCCTCACTCACCTCCCTCACCTCACCCTCACCCTACCCCATCCCTCTACCTACCCCTCACCCACCCTAACCTACCCCTCACCTACCTCCTTCCACCTCACTCATCACACACCACCATCTCTTTTCCACACCCCACAGCATCGGGGGTCACGGCTGAGTAACAACATGCTCACCAAACAAACACCGACGCCTACTCAGACGGCACCACTCTCACCCCTCGACGCCACAGCTCAGACAAAGCGACAAACCGCAGCCTTCACCCTACCCTTTCTATACCCAACCACTACTCAGTCGGTCACCCCCTCAACACACGCACAGGAAAATCATCTAGAGCTTTTCACGGGACGCGACGGACTCAACTATGGCAATCTCGCCATTGTGGGTTCATCCCCTTGGACCAGGTGGACGACACATACCCCTCACAAACCCTGCATCTTACTCCTATTATGCACTTTTTTCCTCGCCCTGCCAAGCCATATTTCTCTCCTCCAGGCATTCTTTTCTGACTCAATCCCTTTTTCTTCGGTCTCCCAGCCAGTCGATTCCCACACACTCCAACTATACATCCGCTTAACCACGCGACTATCATCCATTCTTTCCAAAGACCAAACCATCTAACATACTTTCATTTACTCATCTCTCATTCTATCCTTTTTTTCACTCACTCACTACCCCCCCACACATCCTCGTACAATCAAGTTCATACATCCTCATCTTTCTCAATATCTTCCTCACCACCAACACGCCTAAAGACTTGTGATCCTCGCAACACCACTCTGCTACTACCCTTCGGGCATCTACTACCTCTTACCTTCTCGACTCATCAAGCTCTCTCACTCAAGAGGGTTCTCGCGATCACCCACTCTCCACTCAACGCAAGACACGAGCGCACTCAAGCTCTGGTCCTTCACATCCACCACCACGCAAACTCTTAATCTGCACCCAACATCTCCCCCCTCTTCCTCGAACTCTACAATCTAACCATACTAATAACACACCCACCACCCTCGAGCATCATCGTCCTCACCTTATCATATATCCTACCTCCTCACCACTACATCTCTAAAACCTCCCCAGTCTTTTGTTCGCTGCTCACATCTAGCATAACTTCACACCGAGGTCTGTCCTCACTCACAACATAACCCTTACTCTTATCCTACGTTTACTTTCAAAACCCTCCTTTTTACCACCTCCAACATCTTTCTACCAATCCTCTCACACTCTCTTCAGATTCACCTCACACACCCATATTCTATAAAGCCTATATATATATATATATAATAATATATTATTATATATATTATATTATATATTATAATATATTATATATAGATACTATATATATAACTAGCTACTACCCTATCCACCACTCACCCCACTATCTACCTCACCTAACACTTGGTGGTCGACCCTCATCTGAGACTTCGCTGGAACGACTGCTACCTCCAACAAACCGCTTATATCCGGCCCAGGCGCTATAGATCCAAGCGGATTGGGAGGACGGCTCACTCACACTCAAGCCTCAACCCCCCTTTCACCTCATACAGGACGTCCCAAGGGGGAAAAGCGTACAAACGATCACCTTATCGGGTCAATTACGATTTACCTCTCACCGTCATCGTAAGGAAGCATACTAATGTTGACTCATCTCATCTGGTCCGAAGACGTGCGCTCGAATAGACGTCGCACGACTAATTTGGGGAAAGCAATAAGGTGCGTCTTAGCCAGGGCTCAAGAACCCCCGAACTGGTATGGAAATAAATCTCATGTAAATTGAAACACACACTGAACTCTCGGGGCATACCCCATCAGACAGAGGCCAGCGAGCACACGCACATACAATTGCTCACATTTCAGGCATCTCTCACCCTGGATCTCTGCAACGCCACGGACCGTCATATTACGCGCCACTCTACTCAGCGGACACTCATACTCGGCACGCTCTCTCACGCTGACTCTCACCTCGGTGTCTCCTGCGTGGTCACACACTTAGCGAATAGAACTAAAAGTCATCGTATTGACGAATACGCTCGCACACGCCGTGCTGCAAGAATACAACATACCCCCCGTCCCGACACAGTGATTATTTTACCATATACACTAAGCGGCAGCTCGCGCAACACCGCGCGCATCGCTCGCGCTATGTCAACCCTCTCACCCGCATCCATTTCTGCTACTACCTGGACTCGCACAGCCCCAGTATCCGACACAGCACCACTCTCAGAGCGTACACGCCGCGCTACCGACAACGCGGAACTCACCCACGCACACGCTTAACGCACTCGACTGGCGAACTCGAAATGACGAGCTCGGAGCGGCTCTACCCTACACCCTACTTATCGCCCCAGGCTTGCACTTCTTCTTATCCTTGCTGATCGCGCCGCAATCTCGAACGCCGAGTTTGAGAGGACTCGGCAGAGAGATTTGGTCAGGCGTGCTGTAAAAGAATACGGCGTCTTGGCCACACACAGCTCAAACGTACGCTCCCAGAGTACAGCCACTCTACTGGCTTATCGACAGTCGAGACCAACGACCTAACAAGTGCTGCGTTCTCACCTCGCATAGACTGCCGCTGCAGCCCCACAGCTTCGTCAACACGTGCTACTCGATCTCCACTTAATATCTCTCGGGATCATCTGTCGATTGAAAGGGAGAGGATGCACTCGCGCAGTCGTCCTGTCAGGCAACAGCTCTCGCTGCACCATCGGCAACTCAACGCGCGCGCACTCGAGCTCGCACGTTACTCTCGTTCGGCTCGCGACTCGTACAACGGCCGCCACACCACTAAGTGTTCGCAGTGGGCTAGGCCGTCCTTACTTGCCCACGCGGTCACGCCCTCGTCTCCCCCCGCCCCACGTGTTAATGTATTAGCCGTCAACGCTCGGGCAATACTGCGTCATCGGACCTCACCACCGCCCCACGCGCTCATCACGCACTCCTCATAACTTCAAACCATACGACTCGTTACACGCACTACGCGACCAACTCATCTAATGGCCTACGTTTCACCGGCTGCTGCGAAAAGCAAAATGATCAAACCACTGCACCGACACTGCACACGCATTAGAGACGCTCTGTCTTGGTCGTCGGAGACCTTGAGGGCTAACTGCCGCCAGAACTAAATGAAAGTAACGTTGAGCCACTCGCGCCTCTGTAACTCCCCCGCATGGACAGCAGCCACCATCTCGACGATGCAACAGACAGCGCCCCCCCCGTCAGCCTTCACACAGCGACTCGCTACTACCGCTATCGCGTAAGCTCGCATAGTCTTGGGAAATCGCACCGGATGGAGACAGAAGAAAACGTGGACTGAGCTAAGACAACGGCACTCGACTGGACACGCACGACGACATCTCGTGAGTTCTTTGGCAGAAGGCGAGAAAGAAAGGCCTGCGTAACAGGAGTGAATGGTGGATTCTTGTGAGACAGGTATGCGTCTTGTTACGACACAACTGCAACACACACGCACTCGAACAACCACACTCCTTCGCACGCACGCACGCGTCATCACCGTTCGCACCGCGCTCACAACCCTCCTGACGGCTACCAGTGACAGCCTCACTCACCGGCCGTGCGCACCTCTTCCTTCTCACATGATGCACCGCAGCAGCTCTACCAACTAATTTGGCTAACTCACCCAAGGCGGCGACAGCGCCTACACGCGCTGCGGGACTCTTATCTCTCATACATCTGACCTCATATCTCACATCTCTCACTACCACACTACTCTTTTATGTCTTCACACAGCTCAACCTACCTGTACGAAAAAATTGCCCCCTCCCTACCACGTAATCCTCGGGGAGATACAAGCATCGCGCGCTCGCACCTCGACTCGATCGACTCAACTCGATCACTCGATCGATGATGACTCGATCGCATCGATGACTCAACTGATCACTTCATCACTACTCACCTACTACCTCCCACTACCTACCCTCACCCTCACTCACCCTCACCACCCCTAATCACCCTCACTCATCACTCACCCTCACTCCTACTCATACTACTCATCACTACCCTACTCACTCTACCCTCACTACCTACCTCCCCCCCCTACCCTCCAACCTATACCCCCTACCCCTCACTCACCTCACTACTACTCACCTCATCACTACTCACTCCACTAAAGCTCATCATCACTACTCACTCCTACACTACCTACTCACTACCTATCACTATATCACTCATCACCCTCACCCCTACCTCCTACTCACCTCAATACCTCACCCTCACTACCCACCTCCTCTCACCCTACCACTAACCCACTACTACCCTACTATACTATCATATATATAACCCTACTACACTCTCCGTCATACCTACCCCCCTCACCTCACTCCACTCACTCCACCCTCTACTCATCTCACTCACACTCAACTCACCCCGCCCCTCACTACACTATCCCTACCACTACTACTCACCTAATATATATATCATACTCACTCCACTACTACCCTACACCTCACTACTCACCTCACTCAACCCACCTCACCTCACCATATCACTCATCACCCTAATACCTATATACTATACTATATATATACCACTCTCCTACTCCTACCCACCCCCTATACCCCCTATATACTGCCACACAGTCTTTCACACACTCAAGTACATTAGCTACATCTCGTAATCTGTCAACTCTCGATAACCCCCATCGTACCATCCTGCGTCACACTCTCGCTACTCTCGTCACATCTGCCAACACAGAACTTCATCACGCACGCTACCTCGCTCACATCTCGCTCACATCTGTCACATCTGGCACACACTTATACGACGTCACATCTCGCTACCTCGCTACCTCTCGCTCACATCCTCGAACAACACAATCGCTACACTCGACACACAAACCAAAAACTCGACTATATATATATACCCCTACTCACCTACTACCGTACTCTCCCACTCATCACCTCCACCCCCTACCTCTACCTCCCCTACCTCACCTCACCTACCACTCACCCCTCAATACTATACTACCCCACTCACACTCACCTCACCTCACCTACCTCAACCCCACTACTCACTCACCTCACCCCTACCCCCCATACCCTACCTACTACCTCCACCCCCTACTACCTCACCTACCCCCTATATATCATATATAACCCCTCCTCTAACAACAACTCCGCTCAAACCCCAATCCCCTCAACACGGGACGCGGTAAATATCTAACGGACGGGCGCACAAACAAATTACACACAAAACAAAACAAAAACACTACACATCAATACAACAAATATCAAGATTTATGAGCGACTTTGACTCACTTCTGCCCCCACTTCATCTTATTATTCTCTCTTAGAAAATTAATATTATAAATCCCACACTGCACCAACATCACGCCTACGACACACCTCGACTACACTACACAAAACACTATTCGCAGAGCAAGCTCCGCTCACCTTTAACACATTTTTACATATTTTGACCATGATACTAGTTTATCTTAACCTTACAGCCAGCAACTTTATCACAGCCTCTTCTTATACACAGCGCACATCCTCTCTCACCAGAAAATCAAAGGAAACATTAACATAACACTTTATTTTTGCTGATAATAAATTTAAAATTACATTTTCAAATTTCTACTTACTTCATTAACTAAATTTTTTCAGACAACTTCAACATTTTCAACACATTCTTCGGACATAACATCGGACAAAACGCGTTATACTATGGACAAAAATCAGCACAGCATACACCACTTTCGCATGAGTTGGTTCGACGGCACGATAATCCACCGGTGTGTCCCTGCATCTGGAAGCCATCACTGTTAGCTCAACCTGACGGAAAGTTCACGTAGATCGTCCCATTAAAGTTTCTGGTTTAAATTTTATTTCTCAAAAGTACTCTTCTCAAAACATTTTGCGCTTAGCAATAAATTATATTATTCTTCTTAAATATTGCACCTATTTTGTAAACCAAAAATAATTATGCCATTAAGTAAAATTTTTGCATTTAATTATTTCATAAAGAGCTCTTTAGTCTTGAAAATTAGTTGTGTGCAAACATTTAATGATTTTACGTTCTATAAATATTCCAATACATCTTTAAACGTTCTTTACTATCCCGATCTTGCCCTTCTCAATTTCTTCTGTTGCTTCCAAATTTAAGTAAGACGATTTTCACCCGACGACAGTCAAACAATATATATATTTACTATTATCTTTTATCGATATATAATTGCGTCTGCATTATATCTTAATATATAT
>JABUQX010055774.1:10000-40000 GCA_015478945.1 Trachelipus rathkii
GGCCAAGTCAGAAGAGAAAATGACAAAAGTTCCCAGAAGTGTCTTCCTCTTATCTATCAACTGTGTGCACAGCCCTTTACACGATATGTGTGATCTGTTATTCACTTTGTCAGTGAACTAGCGTCCTCGCAGTAGAAATCCACTCCTTATGAGACATTCACGGAGAGGTTACTCGTGTACTGGACCACCTCATCTCACTCGCACCCTCATGCTCGTCAATGTGGGGTTCATCCTTGGGTCCAGGTGATCTACAACCATACCCCTCCACAAAACTCTCCATTCATCTATTATTATGCACCTTTCTTATCGCCTCTGACATAACTTACGATCATCTTCTTTCTCATACAACCGTCTCAGCATTCATATAATACTTGACATCATCCACTGTCTATATTTCACGCTCGAATAAGTCTTGCCCAGGTCCCGATTCGTTACCTTATTTTGATTTCCCTACATCATTCCACATTCCTATGGTACAGCCATTCCACATAGATGCAATATTCAACACCATCTCACAATACACTTTCAACTCTTTATATTTCCGCTCATTTTACCTCTTTCTTCACATCACTCACAATGACAATACACTCTCTAATTACGGCATTCATTTCCATACATGCTCAGCTTTTCTATATCGATTTCTTCTTTAGCACCTATCACGCCCTCTAAGAATATGCTGCAACTTATTCTGACACCACAGTTGTACTCTGTTGATCTATACCCTCTTTATGATTGCCTCAGATTCTATAGGATCGCTTCAACACTATTATTCAAAGCATTCACAACCGTGTGGTAATCTGAACATACACCTACATTCAATGACCTACGTGCTCGGTCGCATTTACTCAGAGTGAGACATAAAAGATTCACTCCATTCATACCACTTTATATTAATATTACAACCAGACACCTTTCCATTCACAACTTTCCTACCTACACAAACTTGAACGTCATTTTGAAGCAATCATCCACGATCCCATTTGTTTCATTCCAACATATATCTCTGAAATAATTTGAGTTATCTCGTCAGGACTGGCTTAACGATCTAAAACAAGAAAAAATTCAACAACTATATATTATATAATATATATATATATACGCTAAGTTTCTCTTACGTGTCCCCTCATGCACAACCATAACCTTACTCTTAATCTTAATACGTTATATTTTCAATTCAACTCCTTTTTATACTCACACCCTGTCTAAGGGATCTTTTCTACCAAATACCTCTACAAACTATCTTCAAGATTCTGAACACAATAAATAACACCTCATATCCGTGCAATATAATATATGATGATAGGTGAGTACCCCTCTATCAACTCTCTAATTCTCATTCTACCCATTCATTTACTTTGCCTTCTCATCACTTGCACATCCATATATATATTTATAGTATTCCTGCGACCTATCCGTAATATTTTCGATAACCTCATCCATCATGAACAGATTGGAATAAGCGCAAGGAGACATAACAGCATCTTCCTGCCTCACTTGTGACTTATTGAATTATTTAAAAAACACACGCACATAATTCTTGGGAAAGAATATGGAATATATATAATCCACATAATAAATAGTGACTTCAATAATACAAAAAACCTTACTTTATTAAATATTCATTAATACATGTACACGCCTCTTAAACCAACATCGCACACTCGATATAAACATATCTATCTTAAAACAACAGTGCATGGTAATTGCTCACAAGGGCCATTCCCTATTAATCCTTCATACGCCTGTTGTTAAGTCCATAAAACCTAAATACAATTTATCATTGTTCCCTCTCAAAGCATAATTACAATCATTATTATTGTCACCATAACGAAATAATTTGATCCTCTATCACTTCTAATTGCACATCTCTTGTTTACTTTCACCAATCAGACTCCCATAGATTTTCACAATTCGAATTACTGCACAGTTTTCATAATTATAGTGTCAACAATCACAACTTATATAGACATAGTACAACTCTTTGATCTCCATGAGTATATAATAATAATTCAATAAACCTAATTCACCGCATATTATACTATCATGCGTAGGTTCACTATCTTATATTCTTCCTCTCACCTCATTATCAATAGCAGAGCAGGCTCATTTACCTCAAAAATATATAACCATATATGTGAGCTCTCTCTCCAATTATTTACTCATAATCATATATACAATTATATCATCTTAATAAAATTGCTTTTTAGTTTACGCAACATACGTCAACTATCCTATATCAATTCATACACTCTTCATAGTGCTTCCATTTCTTGATAATCATTATTATTCACTACATAATAATATCACATATCTATGCTCATGCAGTTTATCACATTCTTAATTATAAATATAATTATCTCTCAAATATTCCATTATCACATACATATACTAATATCCTCATCTACACCCTCTAACTAATTTTGACTCAATCACCATATAACTCACTCACATAATTGATCTTCTAGTGAGCTTATGATTCCCATATATAACACCACTATACAATGCAGTAATGTATAAATCTCTCTCATATACGTTTCGAGCACACTTAGGGTCATGTTGAAATAATGTTATGCACGATTTTTGTCAGATATGAGTGTTGCCGGCCTTTACCACATAGTTCCTATATCTCTAACTCTATATGAGTACATATATTCATCGGTTATTTATAAATAGACACTAATTACCTTAAATATATTCATTATCTATGCTAGATTCTCATATTCAGCATCATTCTTAAACACTTATCGCGCTTTATTTACTCACCAGAAAAGTCTTCACCTTAAATTTACCCTATTATATTGTAACAGTCCCCCATTATCTATTACTTCTTCAAAACTAGTTTATTACCTTTACCTGATAATTTTTATTCTCGTTTCTACGCTCAAATATTATTATAGCCTCAACTTTTATAGATCTTATCCCATTTATTTTCTATTCCTAATATATATTATATGTATAGATTCCAAATCAATTATTTATCTAATTTTGTGATGATCTCATCATCTTCGTGTTATGATAGTCATTCAGCTCCACTATCTATCTCACTCTTTTTACCTTTTAACCTTGTTTCTATTATATTTTGCAAATTCAACATCTCTTATCATTATAATGATTATATATAGGGCTCACCTCAAACATTATATCTACTTGTGGTGAGGATAATATCCTTTATTCTTACCTACTTTATAGCACACTAATTATATCCACATGCTTCTCTCTATCGCACACTCTAAGATATTAATAAAGGCTTCTTTATATTTGGCCCATATTTTTTACAGTTTACATCTTAGTTTTAACTATTTACAATATAATCTGAGATTTATTCTCAATAGCTAGCTTAATAAATAACTTTATCCTTTATTAACACTGTATCACTATTTAACTTCCCACTCTCATATAATTTACCCAAATTATTCCTCACCTATTTCGTATCAATTCACACTCTGGGTTCTGTGTTATCTCATATAATATAAACAAACATAATTAGTAAAAATAATAATAATATAAATAAATAAAACGAAGAAATGTTCCGAGAGGTATACTGATAATTCCCCATCCCACAGGCCTCCTCAAGAACGGACCCGAGAGTGTGTGTGAGTGAGAGTGGTAGACGAGAATCGCTCGTGTCAACAATACTCCAAGGAATTTGAAACAATCATATCATCACATTCGAAATCTTTATTATTCCACTTATTGTTTCACATAGTGATAATGCTACAACATTCATTTAATGCGTATCCAAATAGTGATTCTGTCCAAACACTCCAGTGCGATAATTCAAATTCTGTCATATTAACACGCACCAGTATTTCCATATTAATTTGTTGAATAACATCTGAGATATTTGCCTTTTAAGAGTGAAGTGTCCTGTCACCTGGTTATTGGTACACAAAGAAAATATCATTGGTGTAGATGTTGGCAGATTTAGGAATGCCAGGGAACTGGAGAGCCGTCCACGGTCCGAACAACTAACTCTGTTTAGATTCCTTTACACTATACTTTTGGTAAAAAGGAGCTCGATACTCGTAGTTATCAACATCGTCAAATATAAGACTTTAACGTATATCATCCTCAAATCACGCTTTACTCGTGTGTATAATATAATAGAATACTCTTTGGTTCTTAAAAAAGCATATAAGATAATAAGCAATACAACACACATTAAAGCCAATCTGAACGAGACTTTCTATGTATACGTCACAGAATGCAATCCACCTAAAATGCGTCCCTGAGCACATCCTCTCTACTTCTGCTTACTATTTTGCTATAGGACTTGCTCATTTCGCTAATTTTACCTGTTTTAAACAGGACTCAATAATATTTTCTGAATATCGACACAGATTGCATATATCTACGCGCTATATCGCATGTGTGATAGTAATATGACTCCAGACACAATGAACTCCTGAGACTAACTTGCGCAAGTATACCTACACCCTATCTAAAAACGTCATTCAGATAGTATTCTTGTAGAACCCACAGGAAAAAGAGTTACGCGTACGAGCACTGCGTCATCAAAACTCCATATCCGAAATATCTAAGCTTAGGCGTGAACACGATGTAAAGCAGACAGCACATGACCATTGACCTTTCATGACCTTTCCCTCTTAACAGGACTCACTTTCAAAATAAATTTTATAATCATTAAAATTAATTAGGTAGAGGGAGGTGGAGAAAGAGGAATATACGGATTCTTTAAAGTGGAATGGAAGCAGTTAACACGAGCGCGCAAAAACGTTCCGGGACTTTGGTAAGAAGGAAAACAAAAATCACCAAATGTGGACACACTTCACCTCTGTGTGGACCGCAAAACACAATAGTAGAGAAGTAAATGTCTAGTTAGTCAAAATAAATACTGACCATAACTCACTTCTCTATCCCCCTCTCATTCTTTTCCACTCCAGCACACCACATTTCACTACCTATAACATATATATATACGAGTGTAAATTTTCCACCTTTTTTCTTTATTATTACAATCTTATCGTTTCAGTTTATACTAAGTCGAGCATAATATATACAATAATTATTATCACCTTGTATCTATAAATACATCCATATATACATATAACCTCTCTTCAGCCTCTTTCTACTATTTGTATTCAATTTTAATTCTGTACATTAATGTAATCACTCCATAAATAACGATTCAATTATAACAATTATCGCAGAAAGTACATCAATGGTCACTTTATACTTATAGGGCGATCTATCGACAATAGTCTCATAGTAATGTTCTCGCTTTGCAATGTGATCCATTTACGCGATAAGCAAGGAATAAGGAATGGCAGTGTTGAGAGGAGGAGACAAAGCCCGTGAGTCCAACTACCCTATAGAGAGAACTCCGCTCATTATCGCCTTGTAAATGACATTGAATAATTCTACTGACAAAAGACGAGTCTCTTTAAATAGCAAACCATTACGCTTGTGGGCAATTTCTTTTGGTCCCCACAGTGGTATTTACTCATGGTTATTGAAATATATCAGTAGTATCGTGAGGTTAATATAATTAGGTATATATATATATATTCTGAAGACATTAGTATACTACTCACCTTATTATTATATTATCCCCTATAAACAGGAACTAGTGGTCGTTCAAGCTCATAAAAAGTATATAGAGTTAACGATTTTGTATTTTATTATAGTATTGAGATTAGTTTTATTAAAATGGAAATAATTATAAATAATAATAAAATGATAACTTATATAAATATATATATATATATATATACCTTATATACATGCCATTAATATGAAGATATAAATATACTATGATTAGAGAGTAATTTCATCTACTGTTTGTCAGGCCTGTTACTAGTTTCTCTTGTCATTTCTGAATCATTTATACCATTTTCTTCAAATATTTTGTTATGGTTGCACGGGCTGGTATTCAGGGTATTGTTTTCGGGTACATTTTTTTGAACTATTTAATTAAATCTGCCACGTTACTTTCTTAACCTTGCACCGAATAATTCTCTTTGAGAGTATTTAGTTTAGCAGTCCCTATTGGTTTAATCTTGGTTTCCTGGTTGAGCCTTCACTCACTGGGATGGCGACCTGTAGGTCATGTTCTAATTTGCGCATATACAAGGCTTACTATGTCTCACTAGTCCTCATTATGTATCATATCCCTTATCATTAATTTCTCCAATTTAGCTAAGTCTATGGAGTGATAGTATCTAGGTGAATATAAGACGCAGGTGTCCAATTACACATATATAAGCATTGCTTAGTAGATTTTATTGCCTCTAGGTCACTAGGTTTCACTCTCAGACAGTTTAGACCCTATGAAACTGATGTATCATATACATCATACATGAGAGATAATTTAAAGTGTGATCCATAACTAGACGTAGATAAAATTAGGTTTTATCTAATGAACTAAACCAAAGGGTCGACGATCTCGAGCTGGATCGGAAGTTATTCTTAATATCAGTATTTTCATAACATTACGATAGACTGCGAGTTAACGCGCGAAAAATGCACTGAGATATAGATTAGAAGGACCCTGAAAATACACGTCGGCAGATGACATAAGTGAGGCTCATAAATCTCGCAGTAGTATAATCCTGAAAAGCATATTGTTATTGTCGTATGATCGTATATTAGTGATCTGAATGGATTTTTATAATAGTGCATATTGCTTATCTTTAATTATAAATGGATTATGTATCTATTATGCTCACTTATATTTATGTAATTAATTAATTAATTGTCGATATAATCGTTAATTTCTTATAAAATTATTTTATATTTTTAACTTTTATATTACTCGAACTTCTTATGAATATAATATAATATATATATAAATTTATTATTATAATATTATTTTACTTAATGTTATATATGTATGAATATACTGTGGAAATAGGTGCTCACTGCAGGCAAATATATAACTCCAACATACCTACAATCGTAACAGTGCTCTGAAATCTCGTATGCATAACTGTTTTATATGATGTAGTAAAAGTTATAGAGTATGTTTTAATGATAATTAATTTTACAACATTAGTCTCAATGTCCACCTACTATTTGATGTAATTAAAACGTCATAACGTACGTAAATGTTCGCATCTAACCAAGTTATTGAGTCTACTTATAATGCAAAAATTATTAACAGCTCGTTATGTACTTTGTCTTATTGAAGTGTTAGATAGCTCAGGTTAGGCTTATTTCTTGCTTCTGAGTGTAGAGTCACACAGAAACTTAGCACCACCTCACGCCGGCTATGTAGACCGCTGTACGAGAGGTGGTTCACCCTCTCTGTAAACGTTGGTTTTATAATACAAGCACAGTGTAGCGCGAGATGTCCATCTTTATAGGCGTGCGGCCACAACGTGTCGGTTAAAAATAGACTTAGGGTAGGTAGAAAACCTGTTGCTTCGATAACATGATCCTCCAGCAGATCTTTTATTCTCGGTGTGTCTATATGTGTGAAGTAGACATGTATTGCACAGGTCCTCTTTTGATCTATTAATGTCGAGTGATCCTCCGACTATAATTATATTATCCGCTATATTGGAGCAAAAGACATATTAATGCTGCCTCATTTGCACATACACGAGATAGGATAGATATATGTGTGGCCTTTTTTACGAGTTATACTTTCTCCTCGATATTGCGCTGAGAATATAATAATGTGACTTGTAAGAAATCAAATTACGACGCTTTATAGGTACGCTAATCTATTTTTGAGTTGTCATTCAATACTTACACTTGTGTATATGTCACACCGTGAGATCATACACTAATTGAGAACACAGAATTTCTAATGATAGGGGATTAGATGGTCCTAGTGCTGTGAATTATATAAATCGTCTTCTCAGAGCAAATTCATTCTCACTCTCTATATATTAGATATCTTGTATATATTCGTGAGAAATCACCTATCAATTGATTTTCTTGGCTCTCTCGAGACTGTAGTAATAACTGATTATTAGTTAGCGTCAATTGAACTGTGGTAATAAACGTAAAAGTTCTCAGATGCATTAAGGTGTTCGCGTTTTGCTGTAATTAGGTTATTATGGCAAAATATAGCTGCGTGTAAGGCCTTGTTAGTTATATAGTTGAGGGTTGCGTTGATTTTAGTGCTATGGAGAGTTGAGGAGAGAATATTTGCTAGATGCACGATGGATAAAGGAAGTTCTTTTAAGACGATATTATTGGATGATTTGTGAGCGTGGGATATTGTGGTGTGTACACCAGTTTATGTGTGCGAAATTTTGTATTGAGGAATTAGTTAGCTCAGTCATCAATATATTATTATTTTTTAAATCTTTGTATAGTACACACGTGAAAGTAGTCAATTGAAATGTGTCATAGGTTATGAAGTGGTCGTAAATGCTGAGGAGTGTGAGTGTTGCAGGAGAGTAAACCGTACCATATCCTTTATTGACTGTAATTAGTGATAAATCTTTCAATTTTGATATAGTGCTCAAGCACTGGTGGTTGTTCAGAGTATATTATGGCTGAGTAGAGCTGTAGTACTCATTTTTATCTATCGACGGAGTGTGATCTATATGATGCATCAGCCAGATCGTCGCGTGTGAGTTTACTCTATCCAGATGAGTACTATAGTATGACAATCCATAGTGGCAAGGTGAACATAGGTGTTTTTAATAAAAGTAAAGGTATTTTCTATGGCCACTAATATATAAAGAAAGTATTATTATTTATATATATAACTGAATATACTATATATTAATGTTATTAAAGAAAGATTTAATATAAGTGAGAATCAAATGTTTTTGATATACGGAAGTACTAAAATTTCATCGTTTAAACATAATATTATTGTGAGATATAGATATAATGAACATTTCACAATAGAACTTTTCTGTCTTCGCAATAGGAAAGTTCAGAGTGTGAACACGTGATCTGCGATCAGATAATGTTTTTGACGAGTGTACAAAGTTTACAGAAAGTGTCAAGCGGTTTTCTTGTCAATATTATCGTAATAATTTTTTGGACAATAGTATGTGTGAGGCAAAGTGCGTGTGTTAGTGTGACCATAACAATATGTCTCTTGCTTCAATTACAAACGCGAAGTAATATCATTAAGACTACTATATAGATATTGTATTGTCTCTTTAATGTATATAGTAAAACATTTAATTTCACTCTATAAGTATTATGGTATGTAAAGTTAAGTAAGAATGTGATTTAATCGAATTGAGATGATATGGTGAGAGAGATATGAGAGTATAAATATGATATCTTTATAATATTATATTAGGTGATAATTTTAGTTAATTTAGACTGAAAGTGAGTGAATAGTAATAGTAGTTTAGAAGTATAAGTCAGATAGAGGTAAGATTTGAGTGAGTGTAATTATGAATTATTAATAATTACAATATACATTAATTCAAAAAATTAAACAAAAAAAAAGATAGGTATGATAATTTTCAAAGTCGTACTTACTATATAAGATATTTAGTATCAAATTCACCTTTAGATAAATTATATATAAATTTCCAGTTTAATTTATTGTAGTTATTAAGTAATTATATTTAAGTATATAGAGTAGTAGGGCCTATTTCTTAGAAATTTAGGACATATTATAATAGTATTATGACTAAACAGATATAGTGATAAGGAACTAGATAGCATATGATTTTTGTGATTGAGTAAGTGAAAAGTATAAAATACTATATTCTGAGGAAATAATATAAATAGTTATTAGAAATGTTAAGAATTTAGTGTTTAAATCACGATAAGGAGCATTGTGAGCCAGTATTTAATGATAGTAGTAATAGAGTTCTTGTGCAGTAGTATAGTAATGACTATGAGATGCAAGTGATGGTAGAAATACATAACTGTATAAGGTTTAGATAAAGCATGATTAAATGAACATGAAGTTTATATTGTATATAGCTACTTAATATGGTGACTAGAAGTAATAAAAACTTTAACTAAGTGTTTATGTGATATAACATATGTTAAATATTAAAGAGTCCAGAATTATCAACTAACTGATGATAAACTGAATACAATAATATGGGCCTAAAATATATATATAGAAAGCCTTTTCACTATATTAGTATATGAGCTAAATGAGAAGCATGTGGATATGTATGCTTATAAAGTAATATAGGATAAACGTGAAAAGACATTATCCTACAGAACAGTGTGTGAATTATAGTATTGGCAGTATGATATGTAATAGTTGGTGTTTAGTTTGAGTGATGATGTTATAGATCTCTCAAGTCAAGCGGTAGCTGTCTACAGTATATGTATAATCATATATTATTTGATAGAGCGATGAGATGATCATCGCAGTTATAAAAATATCTGCATTCTTGTGATCTGTATTATAAAAAATGACAATATAGAATGAGATACTCAAATAGTATAAAATATAATTAGTATTGGAAATATACTTATTAAAGAGAGATAAAAATAAAGTGAATATAATAATACTAAATAAATTTGTCATAGCGTAGTGAGTAAAGAAAAAAATTTATATAGAGTTAATATAGGAACTAGTATATTTTATGTGAGGGATAGTAAATGAGTGAATGAATTGTGAGGATCATATATATCACATAGATGGAAATATGGTAAATCATATTATTTCATTGTGATAAGAAAGCTTAGCTGTATTAATATATATATATATATATAATATATATATATTATTAATATATATATTAATACACTATATATTATAATATATATAATATATTATATAAATATATAAAAATAAATATATATATATATAATATATATTATATATATATTATATATTATATATATAATTAATAATTAATTAATAATATTAATATATATATATATATATTAATATAATATTAATATATATATAATGAGTTAAAGAAAATTAGATAGTTATGAGTGGTAATCATAGTACATATGAAATTAATATAATATAAAATTTGATATTGTGAATATAATTATTTTTACAATTTAACGTATTAGTAACGTAATATATGGATTATTGTTATAGTAAAGAATGATAAGATAGAAATTTTTAAATATATTGTTTTATTAAAAATATTCAATGCTATATTTATAATTGTGATCAGTTATAATTATAGTAATATTATATATTTGATAGTGCTAATTATTAGATATTAGTGGTTTTAGATAGTGCATATGTAAGATAATAATAGTAGTTATTAATATTAATCATTGGTGAATTGAGATGTAAAGGCTAAAATTTAGTATAGAAGAGGATTGGAGTATATATTGTGAAGTAATATAATAGATAAGTGATTATGATAAAAGATGAGTATAAACTTGACTGAAGCATATAATAATAAGATTGGCAAATTATATATATCTTCTGTGCATTTAATCAATTATATGAATATTCAAAGAAGTGTATAAAGTGCTGAATATGACAAGTGAACTTGATTAATTTGTGATTTCACGGATAGAATTATGATATAATATCTTAGCAGAAGTATCAGTTAATTATAAATTATTGAAAAATGAGAGTGATTGTGTTTTTGTTTAAGAAGAGAAGAAGTACTCTATCTATGTTGTTGATAGTAAAAATTTATTCTCTATAACTATCCGCTTATCAATGGATAGAGGTGATTCATCTATATTTGAGATTTTCCCATCGTAAGAATGCGTAGTATTTGTGGAAAGTATTTGATATGTGATTCTAAAGATAATATTATACTTGTTATATTATATTTAATTTGGTTGCACCAGAGTTATTTGTTGACATCTCGATGAGAATTTTGGTTAGCTTGAGAGGTGCGTTATGAAATTCATTATAGTGTTAGATACTATTACGTCATGAGTAAGACGTAACATACTGGCAGTCTCAACTTTGTTCTTGGTTGATAGCAAAAATGAGAGCGCGATCGATATCGCACACGTATATTACGGAAGGACCACTTTCTGTAATTGGTGCAACTTCACAGCATTAATGTTGGTAGGATTTTGTGGTACAATTGGAGATTATAATACAATTGGTTGTCTATAGTGTATGATCTCACAAGGTTAAGGTGTGCACAATTTACCCGATCCAACAGGAGGAAGTATGGGAATTACTCAGAGAGGCTCATATAATAACACTTTTGGAAACAAATTGGATTATATTTGGAGTAAGAGGACCAGCTGTAATACTAGATGACTACTTTGGTCTGTGCGTGGGTTCGGTGGCCAATGGCATCTCAGATAGATCAAAATGATATATTGAGAAGCGTAGATGAATTCAATGCTTGTTGTTTAATACCTCTGAATATGTCAATATGTGTGGTAGCCTTGATCTCGGTGATTCTCATATTGGATTATCTTCATACTGTGACAGTAAAAATTCATAGTGTGATCGAGGTGACTCATAATAAAATAACTTATTTATATGTTGAATGGGTGCAATAATTATTTATTTTTTTATGAATTTATTTGTGTGCAAAGAAAGCACGGACAGGAGAGTAGATAACTTGTTAACAGTTGTCAGCCGCTGAAAGCTGTTAATAGAGTCTAGTTGAGGCTAATAATATTTTTTGAGGTATTATGTGTAGTTAATTCATTATTTGACTAATTTGGTGGATTTCTTAAATATAGTATTGTGTTATAGTAACAGCTTATCAATTGCTGCATTATTGATAATATATATTGTTTGTAATCAAGCTTCACATAAGATTGAGAAAGAGGCTTTATGCATAGTATGACTCTGAATATATGAGCGTGTAGACGATTCTATTCTGTGTGGTGATCTCAATATAGCACATTTGAGCGGAATATTTATGTAATACTATTGGATTTTATGTTTTTATTCGGGAAAAATACGATTGAAATTCTGGTTAAAACTGGAATATTTTTATATATAATTATATAAATTTTAAAAGCTTTGTAAATGATTTAATGATTGACACTGGTACTACATATAAATTGTCACACCTATATTTTTGGCTTAAATTTATTAATTATACATATATAATATATAATTATATATATATATATATATTACTCTATATATATGCTTTATGATGATCCTCCTAACTTGATAGTTAATATAATATATATATTAATAATATATTGTATTATATATATATAAGATAGTAAATTATATAATATTATATAATATATAAATATTAAATAATGGATAATAATAAATCAAGGACAACCTTTATCCGTGAACTTATATATACATATATATATATAGTATATATATATATATCATATATTATAATATATATATATATATATATATATCAAATATATATATATAATATATATATATATTATATTCATATATGGACATTTTATAGTGGTTGACTCCGTTAAAATTAGGTTAGGTTAATTTAGGTTAAGTTTGGTTAGTTAGGTTAGGTTTAGGTGTAGATTAGGTTAGGTTTTTAGGTTCTACGCTATTAGTCGCTTTTAGGTTTACGCCCAAAACTTTAATGTATTCTACCAGTCTAAAAACTATTTAAAATATAACGATACCATTGACATTATTTGGAGTGATATTTCGCTCCTGGAGTCCACAACCACTTATAAAATAGTGGCCTATCATATACTATCAATTCTAAAATATATATATACATACTATATATACATAATATTATAACTATAATACTATATAATTATATATTATATATACCTTACCTCATCTAACACTATATAATCAACATATACTATATTAAATTATATATATATATTATATATGGACTTCTAATATACAATATATATACCACAATTACTAACCTTTATACTACCATATATATATATCAGATCATTATATTAACTTTTAATATATATATAAACAATAGCTTATAATATATAATATTTATTGAGACATATTATATATATATATAAATATAAACTAATAAATAGTCATATATAATATATATATATATATTATATACCGAGTAAGTAATCATATAATACTATATACTTATACCGTCCCCACATGTATACTTATAATATCATATATAATACTATCCTCATTCTACTCAAAATAAAATATAAATAATTCATATACTTACCTTAACTCACTATAATATATATTATATACTATTATATATATGTATTATAAAATAAATATAATATTAATATAATTGTAATGAAAATATATATATTATAAATATAATATATAATAAATGGTAATTAATATATAATATATACCGTATTAATATTACTCAACTATCAAAATATATATATACGTGATTTTGTACAATAATAGGTCTTATATATCACATATATATATTATGATACTATATATGACATTTTCATTTTTCATGTCTATTCCCTACCCTTTCTATATCAATATAAAATTTAACAAAATACTTTACTAATACGTCTATGGACCTCTAATATATTATATATAGAGAGTACTACATATAAATTATTATATACTATTTAAACTATTACTTTAATAATGTGTAAATTCAACTTTATTTTACAAACAAACACATTTAGAATTATTTATCTAAAAATACTACTATATATAATTATATATATATATATATAATATATAAGATATAGTATATATATATCAGGGGCGGCTCGTCGTAAAAAACAAATTTTTTTTTATAGGTGGTTGCATCTGAAATTTCACACACACAAATTATATATATATAATATATAATATATATAATATTATATATAAATATATACTATATATATATATATATAATATGATATACTCACCAAATACTATATAATACCACCAAATCCACCAGGAAACCTTTATATTATACTTTATATATATATATATAATATATATATTAGTCACATAGAACGTAAATCAATAATCAAGTATTACTCTCTTAATTTATATATCCTATTATACAATACATCACCTATATATATACTATACTATATATATATAGGTATATCAAAGTGTCGTCATATAATTCCATATATATAGTATATATAATCACATAATAATGGAGTACTACATACATATATATATATAATTAGAACACAAATATTTACAATTTTTTAAATTTATTGTTTAACACTTACCTATATAGAGTATGAAGTAACTGAAACATCAATTTCTTTATTTAAAAAAGAAAACTCCGGCTTCGCCGCTCTCTATATAGAACTCGTGACCTACGTAATGAGAACCAGGTCAACTTTTTTATTCTTAATTTTAAATTAAATTTTTTGGTTCCATAACCTCGATTTTGTGCACTTCTTTCTTTGGTCTCTTAATAGAGGAAAATTTTTTCAATTTTCAAAATTATTTTATCTTGTTAGTTAAATTATTTTTTTCATTAGATATTTATTGAGTTAAATACAAAAACAATATAACAAATGAGCGCATATAAGAACTTAAACTGCTCATTGCAAGGCTGGCGTGTCACAGTAGCATGAGTGCCAGACCGTGCTACGCTGAAAGCGCTTCGCTCCGAAATGTGCGAACTGAGCATCAAGCGGTGCCCCGTGGTAACACACCTCTACTCGCGCCCCTGAGTAAGTTTTTGTATACCGAATATATCATTATAAAAATATAACTGATTAAGTCCCATCATTACCGTGCTATACTGGATTAAACTTTATTAACATATCTTTTTTATTTGGGAAAATTGACAGACACAATATTCTGTAACCGAAAATGCTCAAATGAAATTAATCTCAGATAGCATTTCCTACCTATCCGATTCTAAATTTTTTTGTTATTGCTCTCCTGGTAATAATAAAGGGCCTATATATATTAGGTTAATCTCTTCTCTCTCTCTTCTCCTCTCTCTCATCACTCTCTCTCTCTCCTCTCTCTCTCTCTCTCTCTCTCTCTCTCTCCTCTCCTCTTTCTATCTAACTCCACTGTATCTCCCGCGTGCTCTCTCTCAGATATATATATATAATATATATACAATAAAAATTCCAGTTACTACATATATATATATATATAATATATATACTTATATATAAAATTATACTATATATATATTAATTACTATCTAATATACTCATATATATATATATAATATATCATCCACATCTAATAATTATTATAATCTACTACCTAATTATCAATATCAAACCTCTATATTATTATATCCATATTATAATAATATAGTATATTAATAAAGAGAAACACCAGACACTGTAACTGCTAGATGACCACGAAGAAATAAAATATCATTAAAGTAAAAAAAATTGATATATTCCAAAACCTTTTTAATATGATTTGCTAATGGTATCTTTTCAATTACAAATAAAATGAAAATTTGTAGGCAGCGAAGCATCCAAAATTTTCAAAAGGCTAAGGTGGGGTTGGTTTCATTTTAAGAATTGACAGATGACAGCCGGAAAAACTTTTCCTGCATCAAGATATATATTAATATTATATATATCTCGTCGGTCCTGGGAGGCAATGGATGTCAATCAGAAATCTAAAATATATACTATATATATATATAACCTAATTTATCTATAATAACATACTGATAAATTCACTTCCTCAAAATCCCTTATAATATAATATTTATATATCTACTACTTTATATATACACTATAACATATATATATATATATATATATACTGTACAGCCCGCCCCAGACGTTAGAATATGTTAATCACTACTCAATATATATACTATAATAACTTATACCTATATATATATATATCTAAAACAACCTTAGTTCACTTATATTACTCAATGATAAATACTATTAATCTAAAATATATAAATCACTCAATTTATATATATGCCTTATAATACTATCTAGTATAGCATTAGTGAGTTCTATATATATATACTTAAGCACTCTATATTATATACTATTTATATCTACTATCAATTATATGAAAATCTCAGAATCACACTATATAACTAAATAATTAATTACATATATATAATAATATATATTATATATAATATTATATATCTATATCAATAATATAAAGTATAACCCACACATTTGGTTGATATGGACCTCGAAGGTTAAATTTAGAAAACTATTGGCCAACCGAGGATTTGTTAGATTTGTGTCACGGACGTTGCGATTATGGGTCTAAGATGTGCGGTTATGAAGAATGGCAATGAATGGTAAATGAGCGTATTGCAGTAGAAGATTTACCGGACATTACATCCTTGATCTTATTAAATTGCTGCATAAGGTCCAAGTGGTTTAGTTTTGGACGTGAATTGAGTCGCGTAACAGAAAAATAAGATAAATTGAAAAAGATATATAAATTTGAAGGAGAAAGGAAAATATATATCTCAAAAGACTACAATAGGCATTACATGGGCGGAAGGGGAATAGATTAATAGTTGATTTGACTCCACCCTAGGTAAAGGGGTGGTGTAAAGATGGGTTCCACAGATAGAAGGGAAAAATTTTTAAAAAAATTAAAATAAAAAAACAAGTAAGAGTTAAAGAAAAAATAAAATTTATGGTTTTTAATAATTGTTAGTATTGGTGTTAATATGAAGTTGAAAAAGGGCCCAGTGATCTCTTTTAGAGACCGGCTTGTGTTTTGATTATAATGTTCTTGGTTTCTCGTTACAATTTAGATAGGAGGTGAGGATACAGAGCCACTGTCTGGTCATAAGTATAATAAACTTTTAGACTTTTAATACACGTTCAACACTAGGTTGTGGAGCGGTGCGTGATAGCCAGTACCGGCGGAACACTCAGAAGGGTGGGATGTTTTCCCGAGTGAGGACGCCACATCATCCGTAGGGGGGGAGACACTGGAGGTACACCCTCGTTCGACACGCCATAAATACACAGAGACGGAGGAAGGTTACCGGAGGACGACACAACATACGCTAACACCGCCGAGAGCGAGAGGGGGAAATCACTAATCCTACCCCGCTAAGTTCCCACTGGAAGGCGAGAGAACCCCAACGCAACATACATACACTGGACCTTTATTGTGGGCGGTTATGCCCTTGGGCCTATTTCTTTGAGTTAAAAATAAAATAAAGCAAAAAATCATTAATAGAATATAGTCTATTTATCTATGGTAACGAGAATACCCCAATACAAAGGTTCGTCTTTAGAAATGAGTAACGTTACCTAAATCATGTTATTCTATATATTATTAACAACTAATTGGATTTTTTTAGTTTATAAGTTGTTGATTTGTGCTCTTTGTTACTTTTCGGCTATTGTGAATTTTTATTCCAGTTAGATTCCAAATAATATAAGGTATTGTGGCTTTCGGAACTGGTAGAGACTATTGTGTATATGCGTTTTTTTTGAGATAGGTAGACCGATAATCACACGGGTTCGGTTGTTTAATTTTTGTTTATATGGGTTATTTTGTTTTTTTTTTCACTCTTAGGCTGAGTTTTTTCTCCGACCTCGGAGCTGTAAGGAATTTTGGAAACGTAATGCACATTCAGTCAATGTGGATTTAGGATCCCCGTTATTGGTTCTTTGGTTACTGTAGAAATAATATTAATAGTAGTTTTAATACGAATAGGCAAGATACTAAGGTTAAACATGGGTGAGGATCTTCAGTGCTAAATAGCCTTAATTGGCCATCTTAGGACCAGGACTCAGATATATTCTGGTGGATATAGCTATATAAGGTATATCATGAGAATGAGTTTGAGAATATTGGATTCACAACACTGATTAAAATTACTTTGGTACAGTAGATCGAAATACAGTATTTTCTAATTATTAAGGATACGATAGTTGCTCTTACTACGTATTATATTGTATAGTGATAATATATGATATCGACTGTGTATCGAATAATTAAATGAAATAAGTTATGAGTTCAAATCGACTAATAGGGTATAGTATATACTTATTTAGTTCAAATATGTGTAGATTGGATATGAGTATATTTGACTAAACTGTGTTGAAGGTAAAATATGTTAATCTGCGCGGTACCCTTCAATAAAAAGAACAAAGGAGGGTTTAACTAACAAAATTTATTTTTCAAATAATCTAGCTTTTCAAGTACAGATCGTTAGCATGGCTCTCTATATTCTTATTGGGAAAAGTAATTCCTAAGCTATTTTAATATAATACACTATCAAATAAGAGGTTTCAAATCCTCCATCGAGTTGTTCAAACATCACTATATATCGAAATGATTCGAACAAATCAAAGTTCATTTTGCCAAAGATAGAAATATACTTAATAAAATATATATTGGCCTATACGGCACTGTACTATTAGTTATTTAAAAAGGAAAAATTGGAATAGAAATGTTATTTTAGAATGCGTAGTAGTTCATTTGCTATAATTCTTATTTTTGTTTTTTTTACGATTATTTCATTTACGATATAAAGGCAGAAGTTGCTGTACAATATTATCTAGGGTGGCTGAGAGCGCTGTACGCACTTTAACGGCTTAGAAGGTCGAAACTGAATTTGCACCGTAATGCCAATGCTATCGTTTCGCTGGGGTATGGAGATCGTTAAACATGGGTTGAGCGCTAATTTTTATAGGTATCTGCTTCGTACGTTGGAAGATTTGGAATAATTGCAGTTATTTATAGGGGAAGATTCAATCTTTAAGGCCAAAACGACAAGCGGTGGTGTGTCTACTTCATGCATTACACCAGCGCGTGTTTGTAGGTATAATCCGCTCGTCTATAACACTGCTTTTTGACCGCGGTATCATTTTCACAACACACCCCATTCTTCTCGTTCTTCCAAAACAATTTTAATTCTTTGGACCCATTGACAGTTCGTAAAGAGAGTCTGTTCTAGAGATTATACATAACCTATCCTATATTGGTTTTTTTCGCCACCACCTTTGAATTTATACTCCAGCTATTCAAATGACGGATTTTTGTATGCACAATATTCACATTAAAGGTATAAAGTCATATTCAATTGTAGGGTTGTATGATTTATGTATAAATTTACTTGAGATTTGCATTATAATTTTTCAATTAATAATTCCTAACTCCTATCTAATGACAAAACTACTCACCAACAAGAAATATTACAATAATTATATTTTAAATAGTACTCCACCACTTTCACCTAGCGGTGCTGAGATTGATATAAAAATAGTGGTGTCGATTCGACCACTACCTGTTCCAATTTCGCAGGTCGGCACCTACCCCGGGAGCCGCCCCTCTGATATATATATATTATTTGATATATCTACCTAAGCTATAACTAATTATATTTATCACCCTAATACTATTATATAATATATTTATATCTGTACCCATAATTAATACTGGATAGCTTCTACTATATAATACTCTCTACTCATACATAATTTACTATTCTATATTAGTTAGGCTCACGATAATTACTAGTAACTATAATATAATTAATATCATATACTATTACTGATCAACTATTTTACCCTATATATATTACCCTATATATGTATTATGCATCTCACTATTATATACTCCTATCATATATATACTATATATACTCTATATACTACTTATATAATCATATTATACTACCTCAAATACGACTACTATAAATACGCACTTGTAAATATTTTATTTATAGTTAGTACCCTCATTATGAGTACTATAATAATAGGCATTTAGTACCGTTGAGTTCACATTTAGGTACATTCTTTATCATATATTATATATTAATATATTATACTATCTAAGTGAGTGAGTGTGACTGGAGCTTCACTACACCGTTCTATATTTAATATACTACTTATGTAGTGAATTACTATCTGAGTTTAATCACTAGGTATTTATGTATCCTTATCACAATATTCATTAGTACTACGTACTCAATATATGGCTCGACTCCTATAAGGCCGGTCGTTACTCTAACTAGACATCCCGTACTATGCTATATGACACCCAGGTTCCTTGGACTTATTATAGTGAGTGAGTGACTAGGTGAACATAAGTTAAGGACATAATCGTAGTGAAGTATAAACGTACGTACCTACTACAGACTTACTAACATACTTACCTACATACTTGCAACTAACAGGTTTTAAGACCTATAAAAGAATCACAGTATATTTAAACATAGTATATACTTATACATGACACTATACTATATTGTGCAGTCGTAATTATTACTCTATATATATAATATTATTATCTATATACTCTCACTACCTATATAAATATATATATCTACTATAACATAACTATATAATATTAAGCTCAAAGCTTCTATTCTCTATTATAATTTAGTCTTATAACTCATATCTATTCTATATATCTAAAATACTTCTAGTGTTCTAGTTGTATATTCTTCAATATTTTATACGGGCAAGCTTCTCTAAAAGGTTTGCATAAACCGTCACGAGGTGATTAAAAAGTTTGTTATTTACGTGATTATTTTTTACTTTTCATTTCGTGTTGGTGTAATTCTCATAATAATGCCTTGAAAATTATCTATAATTTGAAGAAATTTTGCAGCATATTTAATTTTCAAGTGTTATCTATCTATTATATATATATATAATTACTTATTTTATACATATTATTATTTTATATATATATTATCTTATTTCTATTATTATATTATATATATATTATATATATATATATTATTATATATTATATTTCCTTAATATATATATTATGTTGTATGATTTATATTTTACTAATTCTACCGTACACTTATATTCATATATTACTATATACTACTTTAGGTTGTCCATATATTATGTATTATTATTTTATTTTTTATTTATATATCTATATTTATTATGTTAGAAGGGCCTATTATTATGGAGTTCAGAATATTTAGTTGTCAGGCTTATCTTATACTATAATATCTCTGAGAATATCATACATTATTTTTTGAGTTTATACTAATCCTAACTATTCGTCCGCTGCAGATTTTTATTTTGTTATATATTCTGTTCCATAGATTTGATCTGTCTACTAATAGAAAGAGCAATTACCCGTTACAGGTCTGTGGAAGAGTCTCGATTTATCCTAATCCTGATAAAAGCATCATAAGCGTAGAAATTTTTGTGTTGTGTGAGGACTCAGTGTGGGCAGATAAGTAACCATACAGTTTGATTCTTTTTGGCGGTATTATCGTGTGTTATTTTCATTTAAAAGTTTTATTATATTTTTTTGCATCCAGATGAATTCTCATCAGCTAGGTGCAGGAGAGCACGGTAGGTGCACGTGTGTGGCTTGGACTAGGAAGACACTTTTAATTTTGGACCGTGAGGGATCTACGTCGGCCTTAAGATAGGAAGAGAGAAATATAGCCTCAAATGTAGCATGGGCCAGGACTGTGTAGAACAATTGAAAGTTCTTGTAGGTTGCCAAATGATGATTATTTGATATATATCAGAATAGCATCCAAAAATTGGAAGAAATTAGTGGACATACATCTATATCAGAAAATAGTCTTGTGCACAGTGGTTTGTAGTGAAAAAAGGATTAAATACTTGTAAGGCTTGAATGCAAATCGTCAAGAAAGTATGGAAGTCCAAATTAAGTCTTGATAGCAATGAAGACGGTAGGACGAGAGAGAATAAATTCTTTTTGAAGGTATAGTGCGCCATAGATAAAGTCGGGGAAACTTGTGTTTAAGAATCATGTTGAAGCCGATGAGCGCATGAGATAGGGAGACCCCGATAAGAGTGGATTTGAAAGAGGAAAGTAGTGCTAGGAGAGACCTTCGCGGGAGGTAGTAGTAATAGGCGTGGAACAGAATTGAAGTTGGACGCTGAAGACCGCCAGAGACAACAATTTATGTCGGCAGTATCCTCTTCACCATGAACTCGCTTACTAGATCGATCAAATTTAGCATTCCTTAATGAATATTGAATTAAATATCTTCCTAATAGTTATAGGCTTGCCACTTGAACTTTGATGGAAAAGATCAACCTGATATTTCGAAGAGTATTATTAAATGTTTAAATTAGCAAGAAACTGATGTCAAACAAATGATGTGCCAAAAGAGAAACAAGCTTTAGTACTTTGTGGTCACTTCCTAGAGGCGGGGAGGCCGTCAAGTATTTAATAATTTTAGCGGTTGGAGAACTCAAAATTACGAAGACTTGAGTGAGGTTGTGAAGTTGTTGTACAACACTCACCGAAAAGTGGTTAGCTGTACGAAATATAGGAATATGAGGGCGATGGGATGAACAGTCACCAAGAGTTTCGAGTATTAGAAAAATCGTTTCAAAGCTTTCGAAATGGGTGTCCACCGGCAAAAGTGATTGTCTCGGCCGATCGATTTTGATAATAGATTTTCTTTTTCAATATTTGGTGACCACAAAATATTTTTAAGGGTGAGTCTGTGCCGATTAAGAGCTTTTGCTGTATAAAGTTATCATTAAAAAGAAATGATTATCGAATAAGATTATAGATGATATAGTTAACTAGCTCAGAAAATCTTTAAATATATGAACCCATCATATATAAGTTTTAACATCAAAGTCACGCACGTGAGTCAGAGTCCACCGGAGTAAGAGCAATCACAAGCAGGATTAAATAATAGTTAGGTAAATCGAGGAACTAATATTATTAATCATAGGTACGTAATTTATTGAACTCCAAGACCCTATAACCAACAGGTACATCTAGACAAAAATACTAACAGAGTAGTAAAGAAGCAGCTAATTGGGAAAAGGTATGCCAGTGCGTTGAACACCGTCGCATAGCTTTAGTGAAAACCAGTTAGAAGACAGTGGTCTACTGTGCTACAGATGTTCAAGGAGAGGGCACTTTTAGCTCGAGACTGCAAAGCCCCTCCATACTTCAATAATACAGTGGCAGAAATTTTGGAAACTACAGTAACAGACAAAGGGAAGACGGAAGACGTACGGCAGCTTTGATCCTGGTGGAGATTTCCGAGAGTGTAGAGAAAAGCCCTGAGATGCCTCACGGTGAAGAACCATCTTCTGACTACTGAAGCAGTTATGGTGAGCCGAAAAACTGACAGGTATTCACATCACTTTATCAACTATAACTTACGGGACAGTGAACGGGTATCGCGTTCAGATACTCCGTAATAGCGGTTGTAATTTCGTAGTTGTACGTGAGAAGTACGTGCCTGAAGAGTGCTATACTGGTGCACCCATACAACCTATAAGATTGTTGGATTAGTCACGGCCCGAGTTAAGTTCTACAACTCGCAAATGTTGATGTAGATACCCCATATTTTGTGGGCAAAACGACCCAGCAGTGCTGCCAGAGGTCGTGTATGATTTTGTGAGTACGGAAATATTTGAAGGGGCATTATCCTGTATCAGCCAAGCCTCGCAGTGGGGAAGTGACTAAGTGTCATGGTCCTCGTGATGTGCAGGACGGAACAGCTCAGAAGGAGTTGTTATTCCCCATTGCCGAGCGAGCGGAGGAAGATTCATTAGAAGAATCCATGGAAAGGCGCAACGCCGAACATCAAGGTCATATCTCTGAAAGGGCGAGAACGGAAGGAGAACAGAAAATAGAGGAAGAACCGTCTATGCAGCAATCAGTAATCATAGTTGATAAGAGAATAGAGCCAACCGCGGAAACACAAACGTGTAATGAACAGAAGTCCCAAGATTCCAATATTGGAAATAGTGTTATTGTAGAAAAAGAAAACACTGAAGTTTCTTCTGAGCCACGTGTAAATATTGAAAATGATACTGAAGTATCGGATGTCCCAGGGATTTCATTTGTAGATAATATTATAGAAAATAAGTGTCAGAATGACATTATAGAAAAAAGTGCCACACAAGAGGGTAACACAATGCCCCATGTAAGTAATTCAGAAACATATAACGTCGCAGCCATGAATGAGATGGAAGAGGCTCATGACAGTCAAATAGTGGAATTAATACGTGATCGTAAAGTTTTTAAAGAGCGACAGAAAGATGATACTCTTCAAAGGATACAGAAATTAAAAGAGAATGATGAGAAAGAATATATTTTCGTAAATGGCATATTATATATAAGAGTATTAGAAAGTCAGTTGGAGATGGCCATACAAGAGGCGCCAGAAGAATGCCAAAATGAAGTATATACTTCAATGAAAACAGAAAAGGCAGAAGATAGAAAGATTAGTAATTTATCTGATGTTGATCAGCTCTCTATACAGAAAGAAAGTTTCAGCGACACCAAGATTGGAGAGGAAGATATGGTGTCCCAACGGGAGAAAAATAAAGATAATAAAAAAGAAGAAAGTTGTAAGGAAATGCCATGACGTAATGAGGCAATAGGGGAATACACTCAGCAGTATTATTGGGCCGAGAAGAATCAAGAGTGCCCACGAACAGAAGATAAGAATAGTAGAAGAATAGAATTTATTGAGTCAGTAAAGAAAATGGTGATATCAATATGATGTAGAATTTTGACAAAAGGAAGAAAAATGAATGAAGAAAGTAATTATAAGAATAAAGAAGTAAACGAGGAGAGATGGGAAAAGGTTAAACAAAGAAGTAAATACGAAAAAGTGGCACCAGTGTTAACCAAAATAAAGGGGCACAGTACTGAGTTTGAGATGAGATATATGAGAGTAAACCTCAATGAGTTTGAAGATGAAATGGTAGAAAAGGGAGAGTCATGTAAAGAGAAATGTAACAAATACGTGGAAGAATACAAAAGAATTTTTGGAAATAATATGATGAAAGAAGGGAGATTACACAAAGATAAATGTGCGAGTGCATATATAGAAGCCTGTAAGAAGAAGTGGAGTAGAAATACTGATAAAGATGTTGAAAATAACTGTAGAGTGAAACCATTGTGTGAAATGTTCAAAAGAGACTTGAATTTGATACTTGTCAAATGGACTATGGGTGAAAGGAAAAGGACGGTACACAGAAAGAATAAATTGAAGAAGTATCAGTTTGGGAAAGTAGTTGAAGGTGTGACACTTGTGAGAGCCATGCGGAGGATACTGGATGGGTTTAATGATGTAGCGTTTTACATCGACGACATCATTATACACTTCCAGACCTGGCATGATCACTTGAATACTCTACAGAATGTACTAAAAAGGCTCAAAGAAGAAGGGTTCACGATACGCCCTACCAAATGTGAGTTTGCTTCGTCCAACGTTGAATTTCTGGGTCACCACATTGGTAATGGAAATAAGGGTCTCCGCGAGGATAACGTAATCAAGATTATGAAAACTGAGCCACCTAGGAACAAAAAACAGGTGCCTTCATTTTTGGGTCTTACTGGGTATTACCAAGATTTCGTTAGGGACTACGCAAGGGTCGCCGTCCCACTCACAGATTTTACTAAAAAAGAAGAACCTACCAAAATAAGGTGGGAAGAGAAACACCAAGAAGCGTTCGTGAAGCTAAAGGAAGCATTGAGTTGAAAACCTATTTTGAAAATGCCAAGACTGGATAAGACCTTCACACTGCAGGTGGACGCCTCAGATTCGTCATTAGGATTTGTCCTCCTCCAGGAAGATAGCGGTATTTTACACCCAGTCGCATATGGCAGTAAGAAGCTCTCAGCGACTCAACAAAGATACTCTACATTAGAAAAGGAGGCGTTAGCGATAGTAACTGGAATTAAGAAATTTGAGCCGTATCTTTATGGGAGAGTTCATCTTACAAATCGGGACACGACCTCTAATGCATGAAAAAAGAAATACCCGAACTCAGATAAATGAGGTGGTTTCTATTCCTTGCAAGGTATAGATTTTATTTTAAAATAAGCGGCAAGGATAATGTGATAGCGGACTACCTGAGCGTTGATTCAGCGATGGAATACTTTGGATTCACTGGAGAGGCATCCGCCGAAGAGGAGCAGAAGGATGAAACAAAATGTTCTATAAGCATGTAAATAAAGCAAAATTACAAGTAATTTTGCTTGTGATTGAGGGCTTGAACCCAATAAAGATGTAACCGATGTACTGCTATATATAATTTGTTTTCATGAATAGTCTTCCCTGCATTTGCTTACAATCCTCCCATTTTATAGCATTAGATACGATGAACCTCGAACAATATATATATATATATATATATTATATATATATATTATATATATATATATATTTATATATATATGATATATATATATATATATATATATATATTATATATCATATATATATAAGTTATATTTTTATTTATTAAGGTGTATGTAAATTGTTAAAGAAACAAGAATTATTTTATCGGAAGCTTAAACTTTTTAAGATGAAATAAACTATTCTATTGGCATTACGCAGGTTTTATTATATTATTTTTTATTATTTATTATTATTATTATTTTATTATTATATTATTATTATTATTATTATTTATTATTATTATTATTATTATTATTATTATTATTATTATTTATTATATATTATGATATTATTATTTTATATTATTATTATTATTATTATTATTATTATTATTATTATTATTATTATTATTATTATTATTTTGTGGTAGCTAGTATTTATATAACAAAAGTAATATATTAATGTATATTGATAAAATTTTATATATATATATATTTATTATTTATTATATATATTGGTGTAGGCGTATTATATATTTATAATGTTAAAGTATATTATATATATATATATATATATATATATATATATATATATATATATATATATATATATATATATATATATATATATATATATATATTATAATAGATATTATTAATTTTAAAGTTAAAAGTATATATATATATATATATATATATATATATAATATATATATATATTATTATATTAAAAGTTATATATAATATATATATATATATATATATATTAATTTTAAATAATAAAACAATTTTATTTTGTAAGGTGAGGAAGCTTTAAAATCTCAACAAATGTTGACTTTTTCCTTCTGATTTCGTTGAGATTGTTTTTTTTTTTTATGCGAATCCTACTATTTCATCAGAATGGCAAACTCCTCCCATTCTACTGTGAATACCTATACCTTTCTTTTGATTTTAGGTCAATCCTATATACATTTTTCATCTTCCTGTTTGTACTATCTCACTATTGGACAAGAATGTATTCGGGATTACCAGTCTTCATATAAAACGTCTTACACGTCATTATTTTGAGTCTTTCTCCTACATTCGCTCTTTGTCTTAGATGTATAATTATGTTGGTCATACTGGTATCGTAATTCTCGATATTTTCTTTGTGCTGTGTTAGTTATGCTAAATTGCTCGTGCAAGCCTGTATTTACGAAGTGTTTTATGTAAATATTTCTTCTTAAAATTATATTATATTGTTGTGAATCAATTTTAATATTTCTATTTATTTTATTATTGCCGTTTACCTAGCCTAGATTGATTTATCAAGTGATAAATTTCATTTTGCAATCCTGTAGGTCAATATTTTCGCTTGTATATTTATGTACGGATTAGATGCACAGCAGACGCCTTATTACTCACAGATGTCGAGACAATCCAGGTGCAAGGTAACTTGTTTATAAGTAAAAGTATTTTCTATTGCAAATTTATTTAATTTTATTATTTAATATTTAATATAAAGAAATTAATATATTTATAATACTTTTATTATTTAGTTTCATAATTTTATTGGATAAATAAATGTTTCACAATAGAACTTTCTGTCTTCAATAGGAAATTCAATTGTGAACACGTGATCTGCAATCAGATGATTTTTCGAGTGCTACAAATTACAAGACATTTTTCAAATATTTTTATTTTGAAATTATTTCGAGTTAAACTTAAAGCTTGTTCCTTAGAAGTAATGCTTTTATAGTTTTTACATTAATAATTTTTTTATTTTATATATATTCGTGCATATTAATAAATATTATATAATATATTACTATATATATATATATATATATTATATATAATATATATAATATATATATTATATATATATATTATATATTATATAGTAATATATATATAGTATTATATATATATTAATATTCGGGGACATATATAAATTGTAGAACTTAGTGTTTTCAATAAAGCAGCATTGCATAGTATATATATTTGTGCGTATATATTTATATATATATATATATATATATATATATATATTTATTATATATTATTATATATATTATATATATATATATATATATTATATATAATATTATAATATATATTTATATATATATATTATCTTTATATTTTATATATATATTATATAATATATTATATATATATGAAATATTATATATTTATATATAATATATATATATACTAATATTCATTTGATATATATGCTTAGTTATAATTTGTCTTAAAAGTGTCTGCATATTATATATTTGTGCGTATGTAAATCTTATTATTTTATATATAATAATATATATATATAAGAGTATATATATAATATATATATATATATATATATATATATATATATATATATATATATATATATATAATATATATATTATTTTATTTAGAAGAAAAATATATAGTTTTGATTTTGTTTTAAGAGAGCAGTACATAGTTTCTTTTTTTTTAAAGTATCTAATTTTTCCAGTGTATAATTGATTCCATTGGTCAATTATTTTCAAATATTTATTTTACTTAATATATTAAGAGTTATATTTGAGGTTGATGCACAGAATTTTGACGAGATCTTTAAGTATATTTCCTGATAACGCATACTGCAGTCCACCTTGGTTCTTGGTACAAAAAGAACCCGACGTTCCGATATAGCACTTTTGTTAATCTCCACAGCATTGAGTTGGTAGGTTGTCATTATTTTATAATATTGTTTAGAGCTCACAGGTCATTACCCTATCCAACAGGAGGTTGAATTACTGGTATATTATAGGACGAAATTCCAGCGTATCTAGATGACTACTTGTCTCGGGGGCCTGGCCACGGATTGATAGTAAGTTGGAAGCGTAAGTAGACAAGGCTGTCGTTTAATACCCTGACAATCGTGATTTAAAACTATATAACTTTTCTTCTATAACTTGATCTATGTTTAATTTAAAATACTAAAAACAAAATTTAAAAGCATGATTATTTACTAATTTGTAGTAGCAAGCCGAGTGTTATTCTCTTTGGTAAATAAAATTTAAAATAAAAATTATTGAATAGATATTTTTACTCTTGAGCATTTTTATAAAATTGATCAGGAAATTTATTAATAATATACTTGTTTTTGAAATTCATAGCTTGAGTAAGTACACATCTTTCTTGCTAGCTCATGGCATATGTTATGTCCATATGAGATGGATTCTTTTTAAAGCACCATTTCTATAGATTATGGA
>JABUQX010055774.1:45000-51904 GCA_015478945.1 Trachelipus rathkii
AACTAGTCTGCGTGCACGTGTTAAAAAACCAAATTCCAATCAAAAATGTTGATACTGAAAAGAAGCTATATTGTGTTTTTCAATTTCTTACTATTTCAAACTTTCTTTATTATCTTTACCTTCAACTAATCAATTTACCTATTAAGTTTAAGTAAGTGCTTTGAACCACTGGCAGAGTTACTTATGAGAGCTTATCAAAGAGCATCAATCTTTGAAAAATCAAAACCAAAGTAAAACCCAAAAGTACTAAGTTTGAGTAGTAGCTAATATTACATCTAAACTAGGAGCCTTGGATTTTCAGCAAATTTCGCAATTACATTTGTTTCCAATTCGTTCAGTTTTTCTCTTACTAATATTCTATGAATACTCATCCTACATAATCCATTAAGCTTGTCTTCGTTCATTGTGTTTCAAAGTCAAGTCTTTACTCTTCGCTGAGTGCTGAAAGACCTTTCAGTGGTATGTGTTGAACACGGTAGCACCAAGAGCATTTATGAGGTTTGAATTGCCATAAGGCTTCAAAAAAGAAATTGGAGCAATTTTTTCGAAATCATTATCTGATGACCTATAGGTTAAAGCTCCTAAATTGATAACATTGATAATATTTAAAATAGCAGTTAACAGATGAAAGTAAGTTAAGGTTGCTTTACCTATAGTTTTATTGTGACATCCCTACGCAAACTTCTTACGGGAGCACTAAACATAAGAAACGGATGCAAATGAAAAAGATGAAATGCTGTCACGCTGTTTTCTGAAAATCTAGTATCTAAAGAGGATGAAAGTGAGTCAAGGTAAGGCAAAAGTATAGAACGCTTCCAATATTCAGCAAAGTTTCAGCAGTATGATTTGCTTTATATTGTTGGGATTGTACTTTTCTAGGTGGTGCAAGTTCTGCCAACAAGAACTCAACAGTAATAACATTATTGGCGGATAAAAGCAGATCAGTAATTATTTCAACACAAATTTTGCAGTGTTTTTGACAACTTTCAAAATTCTGTAGACATGATCAGAGCACTGCATAAGGTCAAAATATTTTAAATATTTGGCTGTTACGGAAGAGGTAATAATGAGATTAGTTCGTGTTACCGAACAGTATAATAGATAAGATATTTTTCTTGTTTTATTGTTGCCTTCCTTTGACAATTTTCCTAACCCTTCAACGATTACCATATTTGTATGGAAAATAGCAATACTATGATATTTTTGAGTCCAATGGGTTTCACAAAGTTTAGGCAAGTTTGGAATGTATTTTCATCTTAGGGTGGAGTCTCTGAAAAGTTTGTTTTTAATTGTGGCAATATTATTTCAAATTTCCGGAATAATGTTTAGGTCATTAATGACCAAATTAAACCGATGGCTTGCACAGTGAAAATATAATCATTTTTTTATATTTTCTCCGCAGTTTCTTTTGAACTCGATGTTCTTTTCCTGCCATTGCTGCGCAGCCGTCGTACCCCTGAAAGACGTATAGACTCGGATCCAAACATTCATTTTCTAAAAACAAATCAATCTTTTTGGCAGTGATTTTACCATCCATCCTTTTAAGAACTTCAAACCCCAGAAATTCTTCTAAAACAGTCATTTTTTCAAGATCGGTAAACCTTAAACATATAGATAATTCTGGTCAACATATTTGTAATTTGAAAAATTTTCCTAACTCAAAATAGAAAAACTGTATTAATTTTTGGTCGAGAAAAACAAATTTGATGATAGTTTTTATGTATTATCTCTGGTTTTGAAGATATTTACATTTATAAATATAGCATAGAACTTACATGTTAACTATCGAAAATATATCAATTGAAGCTCTTTATATATTAAATAATAAACTACCAAAAATGTAAATAAAATTTATGTGACATTAATTATAATATTTTGCCTATGTGTAATGTTTAACTTCACATTTTAATGTTTAATCTCTTGAATGACATCTCTTTGCTACTCGCTTGTGAATGGTTTCTGGGACGTCTCTTGTCACTGAACAGCAATAGTCCGCAAGCATGGAGGCGTTCCATTTACCTTGATACCTTCTTTCTATTCTAGATATATCTTGATGAAATCGCTCACCATGTTCGTCGCTCACGGCGCCACAATTGTCAGGGAAGAAGTCCAGGTGAGAATGTAGGAAATGGATCTTTAGTGACATGTTGCACCCTAATTGACGATACGTTTTTAGAAGTGTATCCACAATATCAACGTAGTTATCAACCCTTCGATTTCCTAGGAAGCCATGAACAACATCTTTAAATGCTTTCCATGCTGCTTTCTCATAGGCCAGACAAGAACTAGCTCAAAGTTTTGACATCCTTTAAGCCAAGTTACGAAATTTGCGGCCGCACGAACGATGCTTCCTTAACTTTTAGCATCACTGAGCTTTGGAAATTGTTTTCTGAGGTACTGAAAACCTTCTCCATTCTGGTCCATTCCCTTCACAAAGTTTTTCATGAGTCCACCTTTACAGGTGGCAAAAGAATTTTGTTTCTGTCTACCAGAGGAGGATGCTGGACATTTTTTCTCACCTGGCAAGAGATTTTCCCTAGCTGGTCAGACCTACATTTGTAATGAGAAGACCTATCCCGACTATCCAGTTACAGAGGAAGCAGCAGTACTTGGTGTATCCCAATTGCAATGCCCAACAGTATTGCAATGATCTTCAAGTCTCCACAGAGGTGGCCTAGCGATGTCGGTGAGTATTTAATTGCATAAGAAGTGGCTTTCATATTTGATACGTTTTCTTTCATATGTCACAGAATGTCGCAATAGAATTAAAGGATAGAGAATTGCCATTATGTAGCAATACAGCTTTTAAACTTATCTTAGAAGAATCTATGAATAGTCCTCCAGTCTTCTGGCTTGTATTCTAAATGCAAAGCATTCATCAAACCAGGCACATCACAACAGGCAACAAGAGAATTTTCATTTCGAAAGTATTGATTCAGATCGTGTTGGCGATTCCTGTATGTGGATACATTAACATTAGGTAGTAGGAGATTCCTTTCTTGAAGCCTTGATGCCAAAAGCTCTGATTTGACTTTAGGTAGGTCTAGGTCTCGAATTAAATCATTTAATCCAGCTTGACAAAACAATTTTGGCTGACAAGATTCTTGAGTGTCAATCACAAAATCCGGATCATTTGATGAGGAAGGACATGGTGGTTCCTCACTTCCCCAATCCTCAGCTACGTCTGATTCCAGATTGTAGTGTACTGGAAGAATTGGTATGGGCAAACCGTCTGCATGGGGTACTGGTAGGATGGCTGATGGGATTTTAGGGTACTTTATTTACAACGCCATGACTAACGGGAGGTATAATGCAGAAATAGCAATCGTTTACATGATTAAGGCTCGCCTCACTAAATCAATTGGAATGGCAAGAGGGGCATAGAATGTAATTGTTTTGTTCATGCCATTCGCGTAGCGCTGCACAGCACATGTATTTGTAGAAAATGTGCGGAGCCCGTGCTTGTCGTGGTCTTCCTAACTGGATACACGAAATATGCGCGATTATGACAGCCTTTATGATTGGAAATAATCCGACGCTTTTGGTTCAGAAAAACTAACGCTAGAAACACACACGGTTCAGCAGAAACTGTCCGCCGAATTTTTACAATGCCCCTTGGGCTATTGCTCGTTAGTTTTAAATCTCAATAATTGATATCACTAAAAGCGCGAATGTTATTTCTCGGACTCATATATATAATATTAATTATATTATTTATATATATTTATAATATTATATATTATATATGTATATATATATATTATATATATATACTTATATATTATATAGATATAATATATGTAAGTATAAGAGTGTACTATTACTATATATATATATTATATATATATATATATATATATATACTTATATATAATATATATTAATATATATATATATATATTAATTATATATATATATATAATATATAATATATACTATAGTATATATACTATATATATATATATTATATATATATCTAAATTATACTATATACTATATATACTATATAGCATATATATATATACTAATATATATTATATATATATATATATATATATAATATATAATATTTATGTATATATAGTATATTTTAAATACTATATATATATATAACTAATATATGCTTTATATTTATATATATATATAATATATATATATCTATATATATATATATATATTATATATAATATATATAATATATATATATATCTACATATTATATATATATTAATTATATATATATATAATATATATAGTAGTATATATATATATAGATATTTTATATATATATTATAATATATAGCTTATATAAAGAGTGAGTGAGGAGAGGAAAATACACAGCATTCCACATGTTAGCACAGACGACCAACTAACTGTAGATTCCATTGCTGTGTCCTGTACTTTTATAGGTGTGTCATGCCTCACCATAGTACCTAGGTTATATATTGTACATTGTGTATTCAAAAGGTAATATATGTAATTTCAATTACTTTACATAAATTTCTATTTAATATATTGAAGCATTAATCATAACTAATTATGTGCTTCTATTCTAATAATAATAACCATAATGATTCGTCACGCACACACTCACTTCCACCAACCGCTAAATTCATAAGTGGCAATATTCTGGAACTTTATACGAGCTAATTCGAATTTTTCAAGGACAATTTTCGTTTTCTCCATGTTGAAATGATTAGGCATAACAATTTTTGAATTCGGATAATTTTTTTCACTGTTGACAAGTGAGTGTAATGTGCTTACACATTTAGTATCTTCATGAAGTAAGAGCCTGCTTGCTATAGTATCTAAATAAGAAATTTCATTAAAATATATTTTATTTAAGTGGAAGTGACGCAGATTACATTCAAAAATAGATTTAAAAAGTTATTGATAAAAACAAACGCTTTTATTTATATTGCCGCAAAACACATTCAAATGCAAGGCCGGATTTACTATAAGCTAAAAACAGCGGCTATAGCTTTGAAGGGCCCCGAGCGTATAAGGGGCCCAAAAATTTCGGATGTGATGCAAGTATAGTATTTAAGATATACAAATAGAGTTAATATAACTATCGGGTAATATATATATTTCTTCGTAACCCTCACTACCTATATAATATATATACTATATATATATATATATATATATATAGATATATATATATATATATTATATATATATATATATATATATATATATTATATAAGTGGGTGAGTGTATAAAGAAGGAAAGATAACTGTATATTCTGTATAGCATTCTATGGGTGCTTTCAATAATACGTATAAAAATCTTATATATATTATATATATATATATATATATATATATATTATATATATATAATATATTATATATATAATATATATATATATATATAACTAATGACATACGTATACTGGGTAGATAAAGGTCCGTCAGAGTGTCAACACTCAGATGTTTTTTGAAAAGACAAAGAGGTGTTATGCAAACTAAGACAGATATTGTTCAAAGAATTTCTTCTATCCCAAACGGGCTAACATGAAAAAACCACTATCATTTCACTTTAGTATATTTCACCAGAAACTGGTCGTGGTATACTGTTTTGTGTGCAAGCTCTTTTAAAATTCTCTGGCAAAAGCCGCATTATCATGCAGATGGATTTTTCTGATTTTGGCTGCAAGTTTTTAATTTAAAATCATGATAAAGATTCTGATCATAGAAACGCTTCTGCAGCATCAACCTCGTTCAAAAATACGTGGGCTCGAAAGTGACCATGTCAACGTAGCAGAACAGATACATGTGAAACGGCTAGTACTGGACCAATAAGTTCTTGAACTAGTTGCTGCAGTCATAGCTTACTCTGGCAGAGACTTGGTTTACCTTTCAGAGGAGATAAGGAAATATTTGTTCTCTCCACAATGGCAATTACCTTGGATTACTTGAACTTGTTGCAATATTTGTCATTTTCTAGGTAAATCCTAACTCTACACGCAATTTGGATAGAGGATCAGGTTGTTTAGCAATTCTATCTTTCTAAAAGCAGTATGTGATGGATTTTATCGCAAATGATGGCATCTCAAGTATAAAGAAAATCAATTTCTGGATGATTTAAAAACAGACAGGAAATCAACTTCAGTTTATCTGTAGATTCCACTCCAGACCTGTCCCATGTAGATCAGCTCACTGTTATTGTAAGGTATGTCGCACAGGATAGTGGGCTCCCTATCTGAACGTTTTCTAACGCTTCAAAGAATGAGATAGCCATCCTGGGGTGAAGTAATGGCTAAGGATGGGGTGCATGATACCGGCTTAAAATGAGATGTGAAATAGTTTTAGTAAGCTGTCGTGAGGGCCAGTCATACGATAAATGCCTGCAATAAATGTCTGGGAAATATAAGGGTAATGCAAGAAATGTTAATGTGGCTAAAAAATTAATACAGATATGCCTATAAGTAAATATCCCATGTGCAGGTCATTTTCGGTGAATCCTTGTTGGTCAGAGCGCAGTATACACTGCTGCTTAGATGCCGGTAAAACTTTTTTTTGGACATTGTTCAAGAAAATGTTGATTCCTGTTTCAGCTTCTACAGCATTTGGATGAGCAGTGTGGTTGCTCATCTTCATGAAAGAGCCATTAACAAACGAGGTTCCAAAGTCTTTGTCAAAGACGTAGATGGTGAAACTCATTCCAAGTGGCCACAACTGCAATACTTGACAGTTACGATGAAATATTTTCTGCATTGCTTCAATTGTATATTGATGCCTAACAAGAGAAGGGATGAAACGAAGAACTTAAAGCCAAAACATTTTGAGAAATAAAATGGAGGAACTAATAATTTATGATAATGTTATATTTGTTGGGGTTATTTGCTGGATTGAATTCATTAGGTATAGTCAGGTCACTGCAAGACCAAAAATTAGCC
>JABUQX010055775.1:0-2500 GCA_015478945.1 Trachelipus rathkii
ATCTGGGATGAGAGATAGAGAGTACTACCGAATAAAAATATAAAATAAGATATAAAATAAGGAAGAACTCAATTTACCCCCCTTTAGGGAACGGAGTCCTGAAAGAGGAGTAGAGGAGAGTAGGATGTAGGAGGCGTGGACGAACGGGAAGAATGAACGCAAAAGGAGGGGTCATGTCAGTATTGAAAACGCTTAGGTTCAAAAACTACGGAAGCGTGATTAATTTCCCAAACAGACACGATGATCATTTCCCTCGCTGACCTTACAACATTGGCCAAGCAACCTTGTAATATCGGACGACAATTATAAAATGTTAATGACCTTAATTGCTAAACGTCCAAATATAATGAAAAGTCGGCAACAGAGGACGGAGCCGAAAGTGAATGGTGGTGCAGTTTTCGGAAACTATAGACGAAGTTAGTAACAACCGGAATGTGAGGGATGATGAGCCGAGCAAAAGGGATGCGGGAAAGGCCGGAGCCGGAGGGGAAAAAATGGAAAGGGGACCCGAAAACGAAGTGGCAAGAGGAAAAAGGAAGAGGCCATAGTTGATAAAAGAACAAGGAGAAAAGGTCTGGAAAAAGGGTTATCACCAACAAGAGAGATACAGCGGCTAAAAGATACAATGTCTTGCGACTTCAAAAGAAGGCAGCAGTGTTTAACAGAAAAGTACAAGGTTTCAAACAATTCCTAGCTATATCACTATCTGTGACACCTAACCTATTTATAAGCTTACCATTGTAAGTAGTGGTTTGAGTCCGTTCAGGAGTCGAAGTTTCGATGATATTTTGAGTGATTTCACCGTCTACAGGTGACATATTCATAAAAATGTACACGAAAATTAATGTGAAAATATTATAAATCAGCTGGCAGGGGAACACTGCCGCAAATCTGCCTATACTAACTAAACTATATCTAAAATAACTTAAAATTAGAAAGGTACTTAAGTCTAAAATATAAAAACTGGGGCATGAAAAACCCGAAAAAAAAAATAAAAAAAATAATTACAATGGTGGGGAAGGCAACTTCACCTTACAAATCTGCCTGTTATTTTTTTGGCAGATCCCGAAAATAAAGAAAAATTTGAAATGAGGCCCGAACAAGAGGCCAAAAAAAAAAGCATAAAATATTATTTAAAGACATAAAATATTGTAAAATATTGAAAAAACAAATTATTATAAATCCGGAGCGAGACTTGCGTATTACGGCTGAAAAACAACGTCTGAGAGCAGGCTTCGTGGATAGGCCCAGACCTTAGAGGATGGTTCGTTCCACGACGGGAGTCACCAGAATGAAGAGGTGAAGTTGTTTGCAGGAGATCGGCTCCGTGGAGGTTAAAGAAAAATCGGGTCTTTTGGCAGTAGGTTGATTAAGACTAGGAATTGTCTTCAGCATAGCAAGTAAGCATAGCAGCAAACCTATATTTAAACAAATAAACAATATATATAATAAATAACAATAATTTAACAATAAAATAAATAATACATAATACAAAAATTCATGAAATAAAATCAAATGTATGAAAATATATAAAACACTGTATACAAATAAGACAATAATAAAATAGTTTTCCTAAAACATGAATTTTTCTTTGAGGGGGAATTTAAAGGGTGACAATTATAATTGAAATAAAATTAAAATTATACACTAATATCAAATACGAAAAGTAAAATATACACTTGTAAATTTTAGCATGCAATTTGATAATGGATAAATTGACATAATAACTATTATTAAAAATATGGAACACGAAAATGCATTTAATAACAATATTTCAAACACGTAAATGTAAACGATACAATAAAGCAAAAATATTGTTAAACAGCTTACCCAGTACTTTACGAAAGAAATGTAAAATAATATGAAACGAGTCGAAAATAAAATACAAAATTGCAGTCTTTCTAATCACTGACAAAACGGAGGTTGATTGACAACATCATGAACTTGGTTATCTTCAAAATAAAACCTTTTTGCACAAATCACAAGAGCATTCAAAAATAGCGTTGTACGGTTCAAAATGGCGAAGACAAGAAGAATGAGGGAGACGAGCGTGACGACATCTAGTGATGCGCGGGAAAACTTACAGAGCGGAAGGAGAGAGCAGAGAGAGAGAGAGAGAGAGAGGAGCGAGATGATGAGAGTTACTTGAGGAGGAGAGAGAGAGAGAGAGAGAAGAGAGAGACGCAACGAGAAGAGAGAGAGAAGAGGACGAATATCCAATACCCGAGAGAGTGATAGAGAGAGAGAGGAGAAGAGAGGAATTGGAGAGAGAGAGAGAGAGAGAGAGACACGAGAGGACGAGAGAGTTATTGAATAAAAGAAAAAATAAAGAGACTACTATATATTATATATATATATATATATATACTTTATATATATAATAATATATAATTATATATAGATATATATTAAATATATATATATATAATAGATATATATATATATATATTATAATATAATTACTATATATATATATATATATATAGTATTATATATATAT
>JABUQX010055775.1:7500-20426 GCA_015478945.1 Trachelipus rathkii
TATGATGGTGGTATTAATTGTTTGTATCATTCAATAAGACATTATAGAGTCATATTTGAACCGCCTATCACAAACCTTAAAATCCCGAATTTTAATATTTAAAGGGGTGAAAAGTAGGTGATATGATATATATATATATATATATATATATATATATATATATATATATATATATATATATATGTTGTTAAGGTTATATATATATATATATTATATATATATGATATATATATATATATATATATATATATATCGCCAAAATTTTTCCCTAATATATTTAATGCCATTAAGTTTGACTGTATATTTAGATATATATAAATATATATATATATATATATATATATATATATATACATATATATATATATATATATATATATATATATATATATATAGAGAAAGTATATATATATTATATATATATATATATATATTATATATATATATATATATATATATATATATATATATATATATATATATACATACATATATACATATAGGAATACTCTCTCCACAATCTACCTATATAGGTAACTCATTTATAATATTTATACATATATGTTATATATTACATATATATATTATTATATTATTATATATGCATATTTACATATATATTATATATATATATATATGCATATATACATATGCATGTTATATATATATAGAGTATAGTATATATATATATATATATATATATATATATATATATAGTATATATATATATATATATATATATATATATATATTAAGGTATATATATATATATATATATAGTGGAAATTCGCCTGTTGTAATTTTTTTTTAATATATATATATATACATATATATATCTTTATAGTATAGTATATATATATATATATATATATATATATATATATATATATATATATATATATATATATATATATATATATATATATATATATCAGGGATGTATACATAGGGTAGGTAGGGTAGGATATTTTTTTCCACATTTTTGATTTTTTTGATAAGAAAATAAATTAAATTTTATAAACCAAACCAAACCATTACAATTTGATTATAAAGATGTAGAAGAAAGTAGAATAACCGATTTATAAAATAAATTTTAAAGAAAACAACTATATTAGCAATAGCAATTATAATAATAACTAAATCTTGTTAGGCTCTAAGATTCAAAGAGAAAGAAGGTGTGGATCAAATGTAGTTTTTTCGGTATTTCCATATAGTAAATATAGGGCCAGCTGACATTATTACCTTGCTGTAAGAACAAGAAAAAACACGAGAATCCACGAGAACGAAACTTTTCGTTAACGAATCATGGATGGAAGAAACTTTGAAAAAGAATCAGGACTCTCTCCCCACTCACTCTCTCCTCTCTTATATATATATATATATATATATATATATATATATATATATATATATATATATATATATATAGCATTGCCCACCCAAGTACAATGTTAGAGAACTTACATGGATACATATACATATATATACATATATAGATATATATATATATATATATATATATATATATATATATTATGTTAATAAGATATATATATGCAGGTAAGTAGACCTATAAATAAACAATGACCATTATTCTTTTTTAGACAATATATTAAGAAAGTGAGTGAGAAATATATATATTAATTATATTTGTTGTTAAGTATATATATGTTATAGTAAGTAATTGTGTGTATCAGACCTCAAAGGTACAAAACTCATTATACTTAAGCAGTAAAGAATGCAAAGTCATTAAAGCTCAGCAGTAGACACCCCAGGGAATGACAGAATCCCACATCCTTCTAGAGACCACCGTCAACCTGCACTGGAGAACCTGCACTAGTAGCCGTTACAGCAACAACACAACACCAAACCACAACATCACACATGACAGGTGCCACAAACCCTTTAAATATGGCCGGAGACGACGACGAACGTCCAGAGAGAGAAAATATGACTGCTGTGAATGCGAACCGGTTTTTTTATACCAAAATAAAGATCCCGATCCTTGATGGCCACCCCGCGAGGGCGCACCGTAATTGGTCCAGAACAGGAATTCACGCTGCCGATACTGAGCACAACTTGCCCGTTAAAGGCATAAACTAGGGACCAGAGAGATTTGGTATGCGCCTGTCTATATTACATACATCAAATAGTTCAGTTAGAGTTAAAAGTTAGAAGCACCCCAGTGGCTTGCCAGCTACAACCAAATAATACGAATCTTTAAGAAGATGATTTACTAGAAAAACCTGGCACCCATCGTCGTTGAGTTTTGGGAACAATGAAGAATTTCACCTGAAATGGGCTTTAGAACTCTAACTGGTGCAAACTTTTGCTAGTGTTACAAGGAATAATTATAGTTCATGAAACTGAATGAGATATAATATAGTGTAGTAAAGAAATGTGAGTAATTGAAAGCTATAAAGTTATATATATGAAGTTTGCGAATGAAAAAAATAAAGAGAAGGGTCGCAAAGATCTTTACAAGAGACAATAGGAACATCTGAATTAATAGAAAGTTAGAGGAATAAATGGTTAGGAGGAGAGGAGAAGAGGAAAGTGAATGGGATTGGATTTGAAAGAGGGATAAGTCGGAACGAAAATAGATATGAGAACAATAAAGGCCGTGAAAGCAGAATCCAATTTCAACCAACAGGTACATAAAGGTACCCAAAACCTAATAATATTTGGCCGAAGGACTATGAACCGTAAGTTTAGAAAAGAGAATGCGTGATCTCACGTTACAGTAGAGATCGTAGGTATCCCAGGGCATATAACAATCCCGGTTCCTACAAATATAGGAAAAATAGAGGTAGAAGCAACAGCAGGCAAAGGCAGCGATTTAGAAGCGCAAGCCCTATGCCAAAAAGACCACAAAATTGGTCAGATAAAAAAGAAGTGGGAGAGGATTCAACACCCACTAGGGGAGCCCGCTGGGATAAGTTCAATTGCTATAGGAGGGACAGTAGTTCCCCGAGTCCTAGGTTTACTCCTGAAAAGGGGGCAAATCCAAAAGCGAAACGCCGTGAGTATAGAGTTGAAAAAGTGATTTCTGGAGCTGGAAATTCTCATGAAAAGTATACCAAACTGAAATCCCGTTCTTCCCCCGAAGAAGTAGAACAGGACTCATATGAAGAACCATCTACTTCAGAAGGAGAATCCGACGAAGCAGAATATATCAGAGATAATATTCATAAAAATTGTAAAATAGTTGAGAAGGGTGAGACACCCAACAACGAGAAAGGCGAACTGAAATATGTAAGAAAACTAACCCATCGTGCAATCAGCGAAAGCGGTTCAGATAGTGAAATGGTGGAGCTCATTAAAAAGGAGCAATGTGCCAAAGAACAGCTTGCCAAAAGGCAGCATGACAAAAAAATTGACTTGCTTGAGGCTTTTTTAGAGAAAGCCCAGCGTCGCGCATGCACGCCACGAGAGTAGGAAACCTATTCAAGGGAGTACCACGCGGCAGGGAAACTCAAAGCATAAATAATAGAGCACCACTGCCGTACCAAGTATGTAATATTAGGCACGCAGAGCACTATAATAATTTTGCACCGCACCGCACCAGAATTTCAGCCTACTACATTGAGTGTAATATTTTGAGCAATAACGATAAATTTTATTGTAAACAAAGGGCTTTCCTAGATTCAGGGAGTTCCCTTAACATTCTGAAGTTCTCGCACTTTAATGATTGAAAAGATAATTTTAATTTAGTTTCTAGAGACATTAAACTTAGCTTAGAGAGTATCACCCAGGGTGTGATACAAGTACATGGGGTTACAACACTCACACTAGAAATAGCTAATAAAACTTGTCAGTTCCCCTTCGTAATAGTCGGAGATAACTGTGATTTTGAAGGCAACCTGATCTTAGGTTGCGATATATTATCACAGACACCGCTAATATTCGATTTCCAAGACAAAACTTGCTATTTTAAAGAGGAAAATAGCACAGGGTTAAAAGTAGATGTGAATAATCTCATACCACTAATGGTGGATAAAAAGGCGAAATTATCCGCACGAATGGCGGACAAGCAATTCTTCAACCGGAGATCGAACACAATTTGTGAAAACGGTACATCAGGAACCACGGTGAAACGCAGTCAGCAATGGTGGAAAAATGTAAGGCGTCGTAGACCGAACAGAAAGTCGGGCCGATGCAATGGTACCTATGAGTACGCCCGTGCAGACTTAAGTCGACAACAACCAAATCCTGTATGGCCAAGAGGCAGAAGATATAATAATAGAAAGAACTGGCAGATAAATAAAAGAACTTGGCGCACAAATCATAGAAGAAATATTCGCAGAAATAGAAAAAGAGGCTGGTACCGTAACAATAATAGGTACTCAAGAAACAGCCAAAATGATGCCGAAAACTGGTACGAAGATACCAGTAGAGAAAGTTATAAGAGACCCCCTCAAACACAGATGAATGATGTTTTCGATGGGGACAGATACTGTTATAAGGTCTCAAGTACTCCGGATTTGCCAAATGATTCGTGAGGAAGATACCGAAGAAGACTCAGACACCCCTGAAGAAGATTCTGAGAGCGATGTCCAGAGTGGCGACAACCGCACTCATATGGAGTACGCGTTTGAAAAGGCGAATATGATTCAATACGCTGCAAATTTACAGATGAAGACTCATACACATCATGGGATGAGAATGAGCTTAATGGTCAACCATCTGATTCCGATTCAGAAGACAATGATAGCGAGAATGAGCATAGCGCTCATACCTTAGATTATAAGGAGTTTACTCCTTATCCACCTGATCAAACAGTACATTTCGATCATGGTGAAGAGAATTATGAATTTAATTCTGAAACAATTAACCAGCACGGTTATGATCATAGCTCTGACCGTCGCACTAGTAGTAGAAGGAATTTTGCCAGACCCAACAAACGTAGTTGGAAAAAGAAGTATTGGAGGAATCGTAGAAAGGACTCTGAAAATAACTTCTTGGTTGATGGTAACAATGCAGTACGGTACCGCACCACACCATCCAATGCTCATCAATACTCACCGAACTCTCGTAGATATTCAAATTGGTACAGAGATACTAAGGAACGCGCGCCGAGGTATCTCAATCACATCAAAGCGAATGGAAAGAGAACCAGGAATGGTAAAAGGGCTAGAAGATTGAAGAGTGACGCGACCCGCACTGAAAACCAAGCCATTCAACACACTCAAGTTGTGGAGTGCTCACAGTTAAGCGCTCTGCACCCGCTAAGTAGCCAGTACAGCGGTAGAAGGCTAAAAACACAAACCACACATCCAGTGTGTACGTCAATGGTATGTAAGACGTTTAATACCACAACACCCACACAAGGTGAGCTCAAGTGGAATCAAGCTAGTACTGATACAGATGTGAACTTGGAATTGATCAGCCAACAAGCATCAAACTCAACTACAAGTTTGAACTACAAGAGAAATCACCACAAGACACATCATAAATTTAGAGATAAAAGATGTGCACCTGATCCTACATTGTGGAATGTCCGTAAGGAGGAGAGAGGCAAATGGGTCCCAGAGGCTGACGATGATTGTCCGTCATCGCCCTCGACGGGAAAGAGCCTAAAGACCTCAGCAAGAATGATTGCAGCCCAAAACTCTCAAGTCCAAACTGACAAGAAAGAACTTATGTCAACAGTAGATCAGGAAAGAATAAAAGAAAAGTTGTTAGTAATAAATTCTAATGGTAAAAACTTAGATAAATATACACCTGAAATAATAGGAGAACCTTATTTATATGAAGATGTAGATACAATGTGTACAGTTAAACTTAGAAATAATAAAAGAATTATACCTAACTATAAATATATCATAGAAGCTAAGATAGAAAATGAAAAAGCGCAACAATTGCCTGACAACAGCATGATAATTACTGTACCAACAGATGCCTTTAGAGGTAGCGCCGCAATCTTTGTTAGAAGTACCTTATCTACAGTAAAGAATGGTAATATAATTATAGAGCTGATTAATTTAGGGAGCCGCCCTATTGAAATAATAAAGGGTGAAGCCATTACTACAGCCTATCCAGTCTTGAGAAGAAAACATACAGAGATAGAAAGAGTCAACGCCACACGAAACACTATGATGAAGCAGATACACGCACAAACTATGCAAGAGTCCAGAAAAGACTATAAAAAGTGGAAGATACCCACAGTAACTGAAGGGTTATCAGAGAAGGAATTGTATATGACATACAAAGAGATACTGACTAAAGATGAAGAAAAACATCGAGTGTTACAACGACCTGAGGAACTCGAAAATATTATTGAGTTTCTCATGAACAACAGAGATGTTGTGGGACTATCCGGAGACCCCATCGGACAGTTCCCCAACTATGAATTTAAATTAGAACTGGACGAGAAATGTCCTAAGGTCCTATACACTCCTCAGTATCAGCAACCCAGATCTTTTGTAAAAGATATAAACACCTGGACTGAAGATCTGTTAAGGAAGAATCTGATTGAACCATCGGTGTCACCACACTCTAGTCCATTGCTGGTGATCCCCAAGAAGTCTGGAGGACGCCCCAGGATTTGCGTGGACTACAGAAAGATAAACAAGTGGACGGTGGGAGACTCCTTTCCTATTCTCATACAAGACACCGTGAACTCACCAGGGAGAGCTTAGATCTTCTCCTCGATGCGAGATCGCTCTGGACTGGTTTTCAGGTAGCATTGAGTGAAGACAGTAGACCCATACTAGCGTTTAGAACACAGCGAGGTTGTTTTCAACCACGGGTCCTGCCAATGGGGCTGAAACAATCCCCCGCAGTTTTCAGTCGTGTGATGTCATTGGTGTTAAGTGGATTACTAGGCATAGACTGTCTCTCATACATTGATGATATCATAATATATTCACAAGACATACCATCACACTATCAAAGCCTATCAAGAGTTTTCGAAGCACTGAGAAAATGTAACTTTAAAATTAAGTTAGAAAAATGTCAATTTTTCAAGAGAGAAATTGTCTTTTTAGGATACTTGATATCTGGTCAAGGAGTTACAGTAGACCCTGAGAAGCTAAAAACTTTATCGAAGATCAGGACACCTACCAGTGTACCAGAGGTACGCTCCGTCCTTGGTTTTTTCGGCTTCTTCAGAACTTTACTGCCCGGTTTTTAAAGTACCGCAGAACCCCTAACAAAACTACTAAAGAAAAAACAAGAATTTATTTGGGGAGAAGAACAAGAAAGATCATTGAATAAACTGAAAGATTTATTGTTAGCAAGATCTATAGTACAATATCCAGATTTTAATAAAGAATTTATAGTAGTGACTGACGCATCCATACACGGTTTAGGAGCTGTATTACTGCAAGAGAATGAAAAGGGAGAAGAACTACCTTTAGCTTTTGCAAGTAGAACCTTAACAAAAGCAGAAAAGAATTACGCCCCTACAGAGATGGAATGCTTAGGCATCATCTTTGCTTTGAGGAAGTTTAAGAATTTAATATATGGATATAAGATAAGAGTGAAGACCGATCATTCAGCAGCGGTCTCAATATTCACTAGAAAAGACTATCCAACAGCAAGATTAGCAAGATGGTCTCTAACAGTATCAGATTTCAATCCATCATTTGAACATATAAAAGGTACGAAGAACTCAGTAGCAGATTTCTTATCCAGATATATTCCTGACACAGGAGAAAGAGATGAGGAAGAGATAAGAGCAGAAGAAACAAGACAAGAAAAACTCAACATGATAGAGCACCAACCTAAAGAAAATAATAATTTTATAATCAAGAAAATTAAGAACTCCTATAACAATAAAGAAACAGATAAAGATAAGGTTAATATAAATAATATTATAGATAGATAAAAACAGATGAAATTTTAACATTAGATACTACAACTATTTCAAGAGAACAAAGAAAGCAGATGAAATGAAAGTAGAATATGAAGAACTACAAAAGGGTAAAAGATAAAAGGTTTGAAATTCTTTAAAGATATGATCTATATAAAAATTAAAGAAAACTATAAGATATGGTTACCAAAATCTTTAATAGATATAGCCATAGATATGACTCATTCAATACAAGGTCATAGTGGAACAGAAAGAACTCTAGAAAAACTAAGAAGGAGATATCATTTTCAAAATATTAGGAAAACAGTTGAAGATTTCTGTAGAAGCTGTCATACGTGTCAAGAAGCGAAAGGTTCTAAACCTAAAAAGGCAACAATAAAAACATATCCTTTAGCAGACCAGCCATTTCAAAAGATTACAATGGATATAATGGGTCCGCTTACAACATCATCGAAAGGAAATAAGTACATACTCGTATTTAAGGATCAACTTACAAGGTATGTGGAGTTAGTAGCATTAAGATCCAGAGATAGTGACAAAATTGTAGATGTTTTTATAGATAGAATAGTAGTATGTCACACTTTGCCAGATTCGATAGTCTCTGATAATGCTTTGGAATTTGTTGGAAAGCTCATGAAAGGTGTATGCAGAAAGTTTAAAATTAAAAAGGTAGAGATTAGCAGCTACCACGCCAATTCAAATGGTTTGGTGGAAACAACAAACGCAAATATAACTATCAAGATTCAGAAAGAGAAAGATCCTTGGAGTGGTTTCTCATTGAAGTCATACTGGAGGTCTGATATAAGATTATAAACAATGGCACAGGCTAAAGAGATAGACATAACTTGAGAACTGAGGAGACGCAAACTATTTTTTAATAGACTATGGGAAAGGCACAAACTAATAAATAAAGATGAAATAGGTTACTTAATAGTGATACAAAACTTTTAAACATTTAATAATGCCAAGGGTGTTAGGAGAGAAACTTTTCTGGGTGTTAGGAGATTTGGTGTACACACAGAGAATCAAACCACCACATCTATCTCCGAAATTGTTCCGCAAATGGAGGGGTCCATTTCGAATCGAAGGCTACGGGAATGAATTTGAAACAAGTAATACATACATCTTATGAGATCCTACAACCGGCAAGATGTGCAGAGTAAATGTAGATAACTTTAAGATTGCTAGAACTCGAGGAAAAGATGAGAAATTTAGTGAAGAAAACGAGATAAATAAACCATCAGACACAAGACAGAGAATTAACAATAACTTAGGGAGAAAGATACAGAACAGAAACAGAAATTCCGCAAGATATGAAGAAAATGAAGATGATGAAAATGAAACTAGAGTGATATATTTAAGAACACCTACATCCAGCAGAAACATAACAGTAGAAGATTCACAAACAGATGTGGAAGATGAAATACCAGAAGCTGTAGATGATAATATAGAGCCTGTAGCAGAACCAACACAAGAAGAAGATATAAGACATGCTACACTAGAACCAGAACAAATATTCGAAAGAACAGAAGAAATACCTCGCAATATTGAACAAGCAATAGCACTACCTGTACCGTTATCAATAGAAGAAAGTACACGAAGAACAAGAGGTAAAGAAAAAGATCTATCATATAGACCGAAACACCAATATACAATGGTACAAAGATCCCCTGTTCAAACGAGACAATCAACATCTCGTACAGAAAGAATAGATCATACAGCAAAAGAATTGCCAGAAAAACCTACAGATCAATCTGCAAAGAAAGTCAAATTCAAAGGTGTAAGAAGAGTCACATTTAGTGATAAAGACACTCTATCGCTAAAGGTGAAAAGTAAAAGAAAGATGTTGAATTTTTATTTTTTTTCTTTGTATGTAAATATATATACTGATTAATATGTTTGTAATAATAAAATTTTACAATAAGAATATTATTTTATGAATTTTCTTATATATATACCCTATTTCCTTATACTTAGATAGGTAGAACTAAAACCTATATATCATAATTTTATTCATTGTATTTAATTTTAAGTGTATTTCAACAAATAACACAGGTCTAACCATTAATTTAAGAATTTTATATACTTGCATATAATTATAGTCATTTTTAGTATCGATGGATGTTGATAACTTCACCACGCCGAGAAGATTGTCGGATCTTGCAGCTATCAAAGTTGGAGTGCTGACGATTGTCACCAACAGTTCTAAGACGCTACTGAAACGAAACTTGGAACGAGAATGGCGTCAGGAGAAGGCATCAAGAGAAGCTTTTGAGACAGAATTTGAAACACTAGAAAGAAAACGAACAAGGAAACAAACAGTGATTTCTAATCAGGTCAGTCTCCTATTGCCGATTCCTACTATATTGCAAGAACTTGTCCAATTATGGATAAAGATAATAATAACGAAACTAATTGATTGGGTTACCACCCGAGTCCAATATCGTATTTCAATCGAAGTAAGTGACATTGTAGATTTGTTAGATCACAATTGCTTTAATCACCTAGGCTTAATTAAAGACAGTGAAGTGTTCACCAGAATTAAGGAATTTTTAGTAAGTAATGATGAAGATTTCTCCAGAATTCAATTACATCTAGATAATTATGAACCAGGAGAATATAATGGACGTAACAGCAGAACTCTAATAGAAGATTGCTTAACAAGTGGTAACGAGAACAAACTTAGTAAAATTGTTCAAGAACTGAAAGAAATTAAAGAATGGGAAGAGTTAGAGCTTATTGCACAAGCGATAATGAGAGAGAACAGAAATATAATTAGATCCATTAGACCAATATATGCTAACACTAAAACCATATATGAAATCTCAAAAATACTAACACAAGTCAATAGACCAAGAAATGTATTATACTCATTAAGAAATGGTGATGAAATGACAGGACACTTATCAATCCTGCTTGAATATCCATTTCAAAGCCTATTTTGCACAGAATGTGCTTATATAGTAAAGAAACTAGTTTATCTAGGAGGTTTTAGTGACATTTTAGAAGCAATTTTAGAGAAAATAATTTTCGAGGAAAGTTACCCTGTTAATTATAGAGAGTTATTGACAATATTTTGGAATAACATAGATTCTGTTACACAAAGAAGCATGGGAAAAAGAATATCCCCTAGAGTCCTATATAAATTAATGAAGCTTAAAAACAATCAAACAGAACTAGGCATAGAACATACGATGATCAAAGATATTGTGAATGGAATAGAATTCTTTAACAACAAAGAGTTACTGATGACAATGTGTGTACATGCATGGACCATAGACGTATTTGACATACCTATGAAGCTAACACACTACATGAGTGAAACAGATGTACTTAAGCTAAAACAAGAACTGTTACCGTCATCATATGCGAACACCAGAGATCTAATTGGAATGTGGTTACAACATTACAAGAGAAGGAATATCAAAACATTATTCAAATTCTTAGGAGAACAACTAATAGGAACAACGATTTCCTATGTCTACAGGTCACTATATTTTCTAAATACGTTACCAGTGCGATGGCATTTAACATGGAGAGGAAGACAGTGGACAGCAACCACTAGAATGTCACACGCTGAGAGTTTCGCAATAAGAGGAAGAATTTAACTCATCATCGATAAACACGGTTAGATGACACCACCACCACTCATTACAATGATTTTGAAATTTTTTGATTATTTTACCAAAGATTTACTATAACTATAAAGAATTTTTTGATTAATATACATATATATATTTGATTAATATACATATATAACACTTGATTATATTTACACTTAAGGATTTTACTTTATGTAAGATAAAAATCATAATATTTAAATCATGGTTATAAAATTTTTTTTTTTGACCCAAAGTTAAAGTAATAGTTAAATTACCATAAGATTGATTTGAAAAAATTTTGAGTCTTTAAAAATTTTCATTTTCTGTTTCAACTTTATATCAATCTATATCTAGCATTACTTCTTACTTATAGTACTTTTACTGAAACATTTATATTCATTTACATATCCATAAGTACAATAATTAACATAACATAACAACTTATGCAAATATTTCTCAAAAAAAATTTTTTTAACATTTTTTCAAATATTTATTAAAATATCATTATAATCATACCTAACTCATTTTTATATTAAATGAATGTATGTCTAATCCCACCACACATAAACATAACTTTAGACCTTTGAATATATTTTTGTTAGGTGTATTTTAAATAGATATTTTTCAAAGTGGCAATTGAAGTTATTGGGAAACTAGAAAGAGGTACAATTTAGAATTTTGGAAATGAGGAGAAAAGGAATCACTTGTAAACTACTATCACCAGAGGAATTCACAAGAATTTTGCATGAAATGCATCAGACGTTCCCATACTCTGTAACGTTCCAGATCTTAAGTGACAGCCCAATTGCTGGAACTGTCCAATATATACCTGCTTTGATTACAGTTAAGCAAACACAATAGTTGAAATATTTCCTAATTTTATATAATCTAATGTATTTTGATTATTTAATTTTGTTATCAAATTTTAAAGTTTTAAAATTTTTAGTTAGGAGGGGGGCAGTCTGAAAAAGTCCAATTGCTTAATTAGTAAAACCTAAATGCAATAAACAGGATATGGAATTCCAGTAAAGTAATTTAATAATTATATTTTAATATCATTTGGAAAAAACCCTTATGAAATATCATTTTTTATTAACTAACATTTCAATCGGTTTTTCACATTGCGATACGGTTTTCCCACTTAGCAATGGTATTTTTTCATAATTTAGATTTTCCATTTGCATATAAAATTTTTGATTTCGAAATAATTACGCCGGATACACATCCGAACTTAAAGTATCTGTAAACGAGAGACGAGTATAAAAACCTCAACCCGGAGCTTTCAGCTCATTATTCCGAACTCACCAACTTCAATACAAAGTAAAATAGAACAGTATATTTTTGTCAGTGAAACCAAACCGAAATAAAGTAAAAAACTCTAAGTCCACTTTTGAACTTAGAAAAATTTCGTAAAAGCTTTCACTTAGAAAAAATATCCAAGCTCGAATGGATATATAACAAACTTAAAGTAAACGCGTTATTAAAAGTTGTATGAATTTAGCGTTGTC
>JABUQX010055776.1:15000-20000 GCA_015478945.1 Trachelipus rathkii
TTATTATTATTAATTATTATTATTCCCCATAGATCTACACAATACCAATAACGCGTGCGATCACTTTGCCTGCAGGTCCACAACTAAAACATTGGTAGGTAAATTGCTCTCTACCAGACACCTAAACATTACGCAATTTTAGTACGCTCAAGGGTAACCAATCAGAGAACTGTATTTGTTAAGCCATCACGGTCAGCCAATGAAATTCGAGGAATGACTCATTAATCTTATTATCTTTTGACACATGAGAAGGGTAACGAGATTTATTACTTTTGTCCTTACTTAACATCTGTTTTTATCTTAAACAGTAGTTTTTTATTATTATTATTATTATTATTATTATTATTATTATTATTATTATTATTATTATTATTATTATTATTATTATTATTATTATTATTATTATTATTATTATTATTATTATTATTATTATTATTATATCAACTATATATGTATATGAACATAACAAACCTAACATACCACACCAAACACACACACACACACACACGACACACACACACACACACACAGCACACACACACAGCACACACACACACACCACATATCACAACACACACACACACAAAACATTACGCAATAGTAAAACCTGAAATATTTTTAGGCTTATCTCTTTTTAGGCTCCGCCCCCTTTCAGAAAATTTCAACATGAAACATGAAAATGATTTTATGTAAGGGTTAATAAAAATAACTTTATTATTTACATTTTATTATTCAGAATATTTGTACATGGAAAAACATTAAACATTATACATTAGACATAGATAAGTATTTATAATATATTAAATGGAGATTAACGTGCCCTTAAACCCATAGGATGCTGTTCGAAAAGAATTTTTGATAGAAAACCGCTTATCAGCTGTATGTTGCATCATCTTGGTCCCGGATACAATACTAACACCTCCGTATTTTCCGGGTTGAAAAGTTGTAGTAGGAATACTATAGCATAGTCCTCCTCTGTTACTCCCGTGTAAATTAGCATTAGGATTCTGTGATTCGTCTATTCGAGCTGACTTTTTATGAGGTAGGTCATCGTTTCGTGCGTCATCTTCATCGACATTATACAATTGTATTTCATTCATTGCTTTCACTGTAACATCATGGTTTTTGATATCATCATACAATGACTCATCATGGCCTGTACTATTTTCAGAACTATGATCATACACCAACTTTAACAGTTTTTTCAAAATTGATAGTATCTTTTGTATCTTTATTGATTGTAAGGCCTTTGGCCTTTACAATATATTTTATATTTCCATCAGCGGTTCTTATTCTAACAGCATAAGACTATTTCATCTGTTAGTTCACCTAAAAAGTTTCCTGTTTCAGGAACTTCATCGTTTTCTCCAGCGACAAAAATACAAGAGTCTGTATCGCAGTACAATGCCCTTTGTTTGACTTTGTTAAGTAACTCATATAATTTTATACGTGCATATGCAGTTGTAAATGAAGCAATAGGAATATTTGTAGCAGTTGACGATCGTTCGGCTAGCGCATTTTTTACAACTGTCACAACATATTTACTGCCTATTGGAATAACGCTAGGGACTTCAATATCGCTTTGGTTTATTAGTTCCCATACTTGTTTATCACTAGTACATACTACATCTTCTCTTGTAGGTGTATTTTGTGCAAATTTTCCCCAAAGAGAATTGAGACACAATTTTGCAATGAATCGCATCCCAGGATTTTTCTTGATATTGTTAATATCAAGTTCGACACCTTCCTTTTCTTTGAAAAGACGAATAAACTCTAAGTTTTTCCTCGAAATCAGGATCATCCTCGTGAATATTATTTGGTAGACCTGATGCCTCTGTCTTTATTTTTAGGAAGTGGTTCACATATCCTTCAAATAAAAACTCCTTCTCTTTAAACGTCCAAACTTCAAATATTTTAAGTATTTCGTAACCCATCTCTAATGCTAACTGAATTTCAGGTGTTGTGTATACACCTTCAATGGCTCGTTCATTCTCATCATGATTGCATTTTGAACTATTATCTTTAACACATTTTACACAAAGTGGAAATATTAATTTATTTTTGGTTCGTTCAGCGAGGACAGGGATGTATAAGTCTTGAGGAGGAAGAATCTTAATGTAAGCTGTGCCGAAATATTTGTCATTGAGTCCATTCTTGAATGATTCAATGTCTGGTACTTTATCACCTATTAGTTTTTCTGGGGGACCACAAGGGTATTTCATTCGCTTCTGAACATAAGGATAAAGTGATGTATAGTCTAAATACATGATCTTCTGTCCTTTAGTTGGAGGATAGTAATGTACGAAGGGTTCAGTACGACCTCCAAGCAATGAATTATCAATTATGAGCCTGTTGTTAACAACATCATTACTAAGACGTGAATATATTCACTAATGCTTATATTTTTATCGGGATGATTAGGATCTTGAATAATTTCTTCTTTTTGCATTTTCCATTCACATTCCCACACACGTATGACATTAAACCCGGCTTCTTTATACCTATCTTCTTGTTTCATGGTGAGATTGTAGCGATCCACAGCCGATACGCCATGCAGCGTACCTTTTCCTTTATTACAGCCTTTATGGCCATGCCATGCACAACCATGGTATAGGAAAACAGTTTTCATACCGTTCACATATCCGAACCCGTCAGGGTAAAGCCACTTGTTCTTAATTTTGAACCCTTTCTCTCCTCCGTTTCGTGCATGCCTTATTGTTCAATTTTTCTTGATACAAGAGCCAGCGAATTGCTTCATATGTGAAAGGTTTAGGGTTCTCTCGACCTAGAATAGTAATTTTTTCCTCAGGCATAAACACATTTTTATAAAGTGTAAAGCATAAAGATGCAATTGTTGTGTTGTTATCTAGACAATCTATATCAAATTCTTTAATGAAGCTACCTCTAAACTTCTCAAAACATTTTCTTAGTATATTAACATCTTGTACACAATACTTTTCACATTCTTCAAAAATATTGTATTCTTTACCTATAAACTTATTATAGTACTCTTCAAATTCTAGCTTTTCATCTGTTGACATTTTATCTACTTCGAAGAATTTCTTATCAGGAATAGGTCCTTTATAATTCAATGTATCTTCATTTAAAAATGTATATGGAAAGAAACCCTTGGAATTGTCTTTTTCGCTGACACCCATGCACTTAGGCATGCTTTTCAATGCACATGGTGTGAAAAGCAATGTATCCCTGAAGACTATATTTCCATTCGATCCCATTGAAATTATTTTATTGCCTCTTTTTATAGGACTTCTGCTGATAGAATCTGAACTTGGGTGTGTCAGTAGTGATGCATATACGAACTGATGATCAAATTTTCCGCCATTATGTGCAGCAACAACTACTTTTGACTTAGGATTTTCTTTCTCTGAAAACTCCATCAGGAAGTCTATAAATTGATTTACAGGTGTTTTTTCGGTCTCTAATTTAAATGTTCTTGTTCTTGGACCACAATGTGAGCATACCTGTTCACCTTCCTTATCTGTACACATTTCGCATATCATCTGGCATACCAGTAAATAAGGAAGCAATTCTATTATTCTTCTTCCTTTATCATTAGCGACTTTATCTTGATGTCTCTATATCATAGTAACATGTATAAACCTCTGGTTCAGTATCTTTCTTCTTTTTAATTTTCTTTTTCATGTAGCATATATGATATTCGTCTTCTTTAGGCACGTATTTTTCTTTACATATAGTACAAAAGGCTTTTGTACAGTCGTGTTGGAAACTACCGTAGCGATCAGCCTTTATTTGTTCAAGGCAGAGTTTGCAAATCTTTATTTTCTTGCACGTATTATTATCCTGATGTTTTTTAAAACAGATTGCATTATAAAATTCACGATTACATTCACGATTCACAATCACATTCACAACATTCATGGAATATACCATCGTGATCAAATGAGCCTTGACACTTATCGTCTAGGCACTGTCTACATCCATAATGTTCACAGTCTAATTTATGCGCGATATTATTACTGTTGAAAGTGTAACAATAAGTGCAAAAGATACCGTTCATGTACGCCTTATGCTTTTTGGTATTCTCAAAACATAGCTTTAACTTATCTTCTGTTATAGCATAGTAATGATTTACTCCATCATGGCCTATAATGTATAAAGGGTCATCTCTGTTCTCGTTAGATGGATTATAAAGTATTTTTACTCCATTACCTTCAGGACCGAATACGACTATACGGCATTTTTCGATATTCTCGATTTTTTCAAAGTCAGTTACTATGAAAGAATCTGTATATTCCATACCACATTTTTTAGCTAATGCTTCTGCAGCTTTCTCAATTGTACACGAATGAATACATTTGGACTCTACACATTCCCGAGTTATTTTCCTAAACAGAACAACAGCTTTGAAAGCACAACCTACAGCTCCTTTCTCTAGATGAACTTTACTAATGTAACGATGTTTGAAACTAAGATTTTGTGGCTCGAATGCATCGCTTTTACAGTCACTACCTTTTCCTTTAGCTATCATGAACACAGTAGCTACTACTTTGAATTTGGTAAAGGTTGCCTTGTCACCGGACTGAAATGACCCTTCCAAGCGTCTCATCATCTCTTTCACCCCAATATTGTCTAATATATCCCTGTAACTGATGTTTACATAGTATTTCCGGTCAGGTGACTGATCATCGCCAAACGTGAAATTGATTCCAACCCTCATACGTACCCTATCATAGTCTAAGTCTTGTAATATAGCATCAATGACTTCACTAACAACCATTTCGAACGATGCTTCAAGATCTCTTGGTCCATGGAAGAAGTTTTCATCAATAACCTTTACTTCATATGTATGACGTTCCATTGACTTTTAGTTTCTCTACAGAGATGTGCGTTATGTCTGTTATTGTGGTCTTTCTCTCTTATTAGTGGGGTTCATCGTCCCGGGACTAGCCTGGAATAATATAGTCCAATTATTTTATTATGACACAGTAAACATTGAAATCAAGTTTTCACACAAATAA
>JABUQX010055776.1:22500-35468 GCA_015478945.1 Trachelipus rathkii
GATCAATAGATCATAGATCAATAGATCAATAGATCAATAGAATCATGGATGGGTAGGAGGATAGAGTGGGTGGTTTTGATTAAACTACAACAACGTTTTAGGGTATGTAAAAATGCAATTTTTAGTAAAAAAACATAAAAAGAATAATTTTTAGTAAAAACAAAATGTTTAAAGAAACAAACAAAAATAAATAAAAGTTTTTGTGTTATGTTATACAAAATATGACTTGAATCAATAGATCAATAGATCAATAGATCAATCAATAGATCACGGATGGGTAGGAGGGTGGGGTGGGGGGTTTGGATAACTTGTTTACTGATTTACTGCTTAAGGTATGTAAATGCAATTTTTTTTTAGCTATAAAGCATAAAAAGATAAATTCTTTATTTAAAAACAAAAAGTTTTAAGAAAACAAACAAAAATAAATAAAAGTTTTGTGTTAGTTATCAAAATATGATCTTGAATCATAGATCAATAGGATCAATAGATCACTAGATACAGATGGACCAGAACGGGGTAGGAGGGTGGGGTGGGTGGTTTGATTAACTGATTTACTGATTTACTGCTTTAAGGTATGTAAAATGCAAAATTTTATTAGGCTATAAAAAAGTAATTTTATTCATTAAAACAAAGTTTTAAAGAAAAGAAAACAAAAATAAATAAAAATTTGAAAAATAAAGTTCGAAAAATAAATTTAAATAAAAAAAATTTAAAAATTAAAATAAAAAAAATTAAACACAAAGTATAAATGTAAAATAAAACTTATAAAAAATTACTCAAAGTATAAAATGTAAAATAAAACTTATAAAAAAAAAATTTAAAAAAAAAAAAAAAAATAGTAACACAAAGTATAAATGTAAAATAAAACTTGTAAAAAAAATAGTTAGAAAAATAAATTTAAATAAAAATTTTTAAAAAATTAAAATAAAAAAAATTAAACCAGTAATAAATGTAAATAAAACTTAAAAAATTAAAGTCAGAAAATTAAATTGAATAAAAAGCAAACAAAATATATTAGTTAACGTTTAATAAAAAGAAAATGAGATTTGAAAAATATAAATGTCAGTCTTCAACATTTAGAAAACGTTATCTTTGCAAGAATGCAATACAATTGCGACATGTACCATGTTGCAACAGAAGCAGTTATTGAACAGTAATGATATTGTATATTAAAACGAATTGTTTCTAACTCGTGGCCGCACCGGCCGCAGCATCGGTGCGATGCCAACTCCGACTCCTTTCCTCAGACTCTTTCCTTCCTTATTCTTCCTTCCTCATTCCTCCTTCTTCCTCATTCTTCCTTTCTTCCTCTGTTTTGCATTCCATGCATTTTTTTTCAGTTGGGACCCCCTCCGTTGGGGGTCCCAGACACCCTTTACGGACTTATAACCGTCATATTCGAGATCTACAACCTTATAAACATATATAAAGATATAAATATGGGACTAAACGAATATTTATTAACTCAGCACCGCACCGGCTCCAGCACCGGTGCCGATGCCAACTCCGACTCCTCTGACTCCGACTCCTTCTCCAACTTTTTCCTTCTCTGACTCCTCCTTCCTCCATCCTTCCTCCTTTTTCCGCCATCTTCCTTTCTTCTTCCTCTGTTTTGCATTCCATGCATTTCTTCTTTTTTTCAGGAGGGGGACCCCCCTCCGGGGGGAATCCCTGAACTCCGAATCCGAATCCGACTCCAACTCCGAATCCTCTACCCAGCCTCCAAATTTCAGCCTTCTACGATCAATTTAATTTTTAGGGGGGGGGACGCTGGGGTACGTAATCCTGTGCGGTGCGGGGCCATATACGGTTATAATATATATTTATATTTATTTATTTATTTTTTTATTTTTTTTAATTAATATTAATTTATTAATTAATTTATTAATTAATTAATTTATTTATTAATTTATTTAATTATTTATTTTCATTTTTATTGTTTCGAAAAAAAGCTTCGCTTTTTTTCGTCGTCGAAGGGGAAGACGACCCCTTTACCGTGGAAATTTTATTCAAAATTTTCCCACGACCTGTTGGAAGGTATCTGTAACTACTGGTAACGAGTTAAAGTTACACGGTTACCATCAATCGTGGTAATAGCAGCTCATCCTGGCTGGCTTCATCATCTAAGACCTCAACCTCTAAAAGAGCATTAACCAAACATATAGGGTAAGATCTGGGTGGTAACAGGATCATTATTTTTTCAAATTCTGTGCTAAGCGAGACGGCTAGAACTTTAAAGGGCGAATGACCTTGTGATACTTTGACTCGGGTCCTTTTTCCTATACTTACTTTTTGCTTGGTGTTATGGCCTTTCAATTGACTTTACGTGTTGAGATTTTATTGCAGATTATTTATTTATTTATATTGGAACTCATCATATGGTTTCATTCATTGAAGTCCTTTAGAATCTTATAACCCTATGGCATTTCTGAATTCCATTTGTGCTGGTTTTTTCATGAGGATACTTTAGCATTATGGTTAGCTATACTCGCATTAGACTGGTGCTCCGAAATTAAAAATTTTCTTTCTCGGATCCATGCGGGGTCTTTCAAATTATAAAACGCTCTGCTGCCAAAACAAGCCTAATTGAGAGCAGCAGTTCGTCCCTTGTCCTCTCCTGTTTGTCTTGGATCTGTGACTGGTTTCTAACAGCAGAGTAATAAATCTAAAAGCATAATATTATTATATATATATATATATTTATATATAATATTATATATAATATAATATATATATATATATATATATACTCCATACACATTTATTTACTTTCATATTTTTTATTATTTATTGTATTCTTTATAATTTATTTTATCTATAGAGCTAAGTATGAGAAAAATATTCTACACATTTTGTTCCATATGCAAAAGAAAATCGAACATAGGGCTGGTACCTATATCACATACAGACATATCCTTCAACTTGTATCAGTAACAGGAGAAAAACCAGTCCCTAAAGACATATACCTCTATATATATACACTGTATACTTACGCTATCTACCTCCCTATATATATATATATCACTATATTATATATATATATATATCTCCCTTACCTCTGCATTACTTGACTATCTCATACATATATTATATGCCCTATACTCTATATTAACATATTAGTTTATTCATGAGTCCTACCTTTATATCGAGTTTATCCAATTTCATTAGTGAATCCCTAACTAGTCTAGAAAATCTAGAAAAAATATTTCAATCATATCTTACATGATTTCCTTCAGAGGTGGGCTTACCTCCTCTCGCCCTCTTCTTGTCCGCTAGTCCCGCTCCGAGCGAGCGGAGCGCGAGAGAGTAGAGTGCTCGACACTACGCGGTGCGTGAGTCGTCAGCTAAATTTAGGCTGGACTTGCACAGTGCGGCTGTCAATAAACCACTCAGATTATCAGCCCTCTTTTGTTCGCACCTTTTTTAAAAATGAAAGTATAAATATTTTCTATCAATCTATATAGATCCTAATTCTCATATTAGGTTATAATAGCCAGAAATACTATAACCTTTTATTATCATACCAGTTTATAACTATGATTATAGAATCATTTGTTAGTCTAAAGACCTTAATTTGTTGCTTTCCATAATCCCTTACCACTTCTTCAAAGCAGCAAATCTGCAACCACCTTGGAAGGTACGCCATAACTTATAATAGAGGTATACACATTTAACCTTGAACTTTTTATGAGATTTCTGAATGCCCACTCTATCCACATCCTTATAACTTTAATGGTAATTATCATTCCATTACCCTATTACATAAATAGGTCAATATCTACAATCAATTATGTAACAACCGCCTATTATCATATATATACTTAATATTTATTATATTGTCCTAGGGCTCATTTTATCTATCTATTCTCAATATATTATGTTTTCATTTTTCATCATTTCTTTCCAACATCCTATCCTATAGTGTAGTTTACTATATTATCTATCATACTATATACCTACCATATTATTATTATCCTTGTATTTTATCTATTAATCCTTCCATTACTGGTCATTACTTCTATACCGCCTCTATACTGCAGTAATATATACAATACGTAGTTTTTTATATATATTATTATATTATAACTACCCTTAACCAACACAGATCAACTTATTTAGATTAACTTACAAAGAGTTTGATGCATCGCTCACAGAACTTATCTCAAATTTAACATCTTTTGACACTTACACTTCTTTGCTTTTGACCGTTACATAAGTTGAACATATTTTTCTCATAATTTAATGAAGCTTAAATTTATCTACTCTATTACAGAGAAGAATTTTTGTACCATTTTATTATTGTAGGATTGTCATATGAGCAGAGATTATGAATTTTCTTTAATATTTATAAGAAATATTTGCTGTAAGTTATGCTTAGTATGGAATTTTATAGTTTAGGAATTATGAATGATTAATATATATAAAATCATGAATTGAGTTATAGTCTACTGATCTACATATAGCCGCCTATACTATTTATATATCATATAGCTTCATATTATCTCTTCAGTTAATATACACTAAGCTATTTATTATTAACTATCAACAATTCCCTTATATACTCTATGAGATTATTATTTATACATCCTCTATATAAAGCATCTTTTATTCTTCCTTCTTCACTCCCGCTCTTATATGAGCATATACTATATATATTGGGTTTTTACACAGAATCTGATTAATATATCTTTATATTACGTATATTTTACTTAATATATATATATACTACTTACTATAATATATATCAGGAATGGCAAAAGAACTAATTAACTCATTACATTACTTCAGATACTGAGTGTGAAGGCTAATACTACTAGCTATACTGTACCTCTATATAATATGAGTACTATATATATATATGTCCTACCGTATATATACAAGCCTTCCTCACACCGACTGCAAGCCATTTGTGCTATTTAAGTCCTTTATCCTCCCTCTCTCCCCTCTTCCATGATCTACTTGTTGGTTCCCGCTCTGAAGGTCTTTCTTGCATGGATAACTATCTCTTTTACTACGAGAGTCTTGGAACGAATAACTCGCGCACGCCTTCTTCATGGGTTCGGTACTCATGGGTTTTCAAAATCATTTCAGAAGGCGCAGGCAGAATGATTTAATGTTAGGACCCCTTAAAAGTGCAATGGCTGCTGGAAGTAAACTAACACCAGCCACTCCTACTCAACCAAGGACATCTTTCACCTTGCAGCATAGGCAAGAATTATTTGCTTGAACTTGTTCATAAACTACTAATACACCTCTCCCTAGTTCTGCGGCTGTAGAGCGAATATTTAGTGTTGGTGGAGATATTTTGAGGGCACAGAGGTCAGCCTTAACTGCTTTCATTTTGAGCACTCTAATCTTTTTTGAAATGTAATATGGAACCTCTGGTCCTTTGGAAGAAGACTGAGGAGGAACGTGGAAAATCTTGAATTTTGTAAATAATTCATTTACTGAAGGAGAATAATATTCCGGCGCATTTTAACTAAGCATGATAAACTATTTTAGTATTTAATATTAAAATCTTTGTGAAGTCGCACATTATTAGCTGGAGACGTGCGGACGGGCGGACGTGCGGACGTGCGGACTTGCGATAGCGGACGTTTGATGGTCTGAATAGGTGCGGAGGAGCGCTAAGCGGACTACGTTTTCTCGAGGTGGGGAGGAGTTGCGCTAGCGGACTACCCTAAATGAGCGGGGTGCCCACCTCTGATCATATATTATATATTATATATATATATATTATATATATAAGTAATTATATATATATATAAGTTTAATTAGTATTATGGATCATATCCCAGGCGTTTCCTCATACATATATTATTACTTATATGTAGTACTATTTACCTGTAACTTAATAGGTTAATTCGCCCGGACTCTAAGTACCTCCACTAGCCCTCAAAAACTACCTATGTTAGTATCTGACATGGTTGGTAATCGCCCGATGATTTTTAACTAAATTTTGCTGGTCGATATATACTTAACAATTTGATTGCTCCTATTAAAAGAACTTACTCTTTCTTAGTTTGTTATTGTTCTTTTTCTATTTAAGTTATTTACAAATTTTCAATTTTAAATTAATTTTTTAGTTTATTTCGAAGTAAATATTTTTTACTCATTTTGCGCATCCACCAAGTGAAGTGTTGTATATATATATATATTATATACCCCTTTTCCTATATACCCTTTTTCTCATACCTAGGCTCCTCATCTTATATATATATATATACTATATTCCTGTATATTATATTACTTAATATTTTATTCCTCCAACCTCTATAAGTCGGAGAAGTTATTACTTATATATTTATGATATATATATATACCTACTATTTTTCGTGTGTGTGAGATAGTTTAATCCAAAGGAGGGGAGCTTATATCTACCTTATATATATATATGACTACCTATCGAGGGCACTCTTATATAGTACTTAATTCAGCCCTATAAGTTTTATTATTCCATTCCCCCTCGTACCTCTTCCCTCCTATCACACATATTATTACCTTATACCTCTTCCCATCTAATATTACTCTGCTATCCTATTATATTAATATATATACCGACATACTATTCATTATTGCACATATATTTACCCTTTATATAGCAGGTTTTATTATTACTAACACTCAGTACTTTAACCTTAATACCACCGTTATATCACTATCCCATACCTCTCACCTTTACCTACTCACTCACTTCATATACGTTTACTTAATTTGATTCCCCTGATTCCTCCGTGCACTGCCGGTCGACGATGTCGAACCGATGGTTTGTCTAACAGCCGGCCGAGAGAAACAAATTGAGAAGGAGCGTGAGAAGAGCGAGAAGCAGTGCTTTTTTCGCAAAAGTACCACTCCCCAGAAGTACAGAATTTTTCACTCAGACAGGATGTACATTCCATCCTCGCGGCTCCTTCCCTCCCTCCGCTTTCTCTTCCATCTCTCTTTCTCTCTTGATTCGTCTCTTTCGTGTTCCCTTTGGCTCACTCCTCCTCTTCTTTAATCTACTGGGCCACCGCTTATGCTACGTACCAGTTTTCTCCTCTCCGCTCGCTTCACTACCTTGCATCGCTCTTTTCACGTTCCCACTCCCTCACCTTGCGCCCGCCCGCCCGCTTCCCAACCGTTCCTACTTTCACGTACCCGTTTCCCTTGCATCCGCCGACTCCTCTTTTTTCCCACCCGTCAGTCTGTACCTGTCTTGTTTTTTTTCTTCACATCGTACTACTTACCCACATTAATCCGCTTTATCTCTCCCCCTCCAGCCCCACGCCTATCTGCTCAGGAGTTTTTCCCTCATCCGCTAGCTTCCCATTCTGCACCTCCTTTTGGGGTTTTTTTTTTTTTTTCCACAACCTACACACGGGCCCACCTAACTCCTTCCGTACTATATCTGCTTCCTTCCAACAGTTTTTCTCCTAACTTCAGTACGTCAGGCTACACGGACTACAACTCATAATTCCCATTTTTTCCAAATATCAGCAGAGATGTTAATCAGTTTTTGGTTTTATATATAATCCTTAAAAGAAAGTTATTAAAGATACCAGTATCTTGAACTATGAGCTGTACTACCATTCATGAAAAGTGTCCACTATATCAAATTATACAATATTTAACTATGAACTAAAGTCGAAGATTCTCGGGCAAACTAACATTTCTCAGACAAAAAACAACCTAACCACGTTTCTAATCTTTCTGCAAATCCAGGCGAACAAGAAATTATTCAATTTCTTACAAACACTGTAATTTCACATTGTCAATAGGAATTTTAACAAGAAACGGTAACATTAAACATAGCTTACCATATTAGCATCTACAAGCGGACGAAAACTACCATAGTTATACTAATTGAAACTACACATAAGCATTACATTTGGACTATGAATGTTAACCTACCCCTTATTAATGTCAGCAAATCAACCTATTCTCCTGTGTTTCAATCATTATAGAGCTAAAGCGTAATTATTAGCAACAATTCTTTAGCAAAGTGTCCAAACTATAAAGATACCAGCATTCTTGGACTAAGAATTGATATTAATATTTCCAAAAGTGTTTTTTGCACTGTCATTTATACCATTTTTGACCTCGATAAAAACTGGACATTAGCGAAATCTTTCTCTGTCAGATCATAGATAATATCGATCTACAGATCACGGAATAAACGCTAACATATATTTACCGAACTAAAAACATTGTAACATAAATACCTGAATACTTAAGTCGCGTGAAATAACTCAATATTACAAAAGATCAATCAAGCTTAATATAGACCAACTGGTAGTTTGACACGGCAATATACAAAGCGCGTTTGTAGAACTGTAAGTTAAATTAATATTATTTTACTAGTAGTGTAAGTCGGTAGTAAGTCCGTAGTGTATTTATAATCATAAAAGTTTTATAATAAGTAAGCTACATAATTGTCCTACAACTAAACATACAACCTTACGTACGAACATACATAGCAAAGCTAACTATTAATATCAGCATTACAAAGCGTAACCTACTTCTTTACCACCCTACAAAGAACCTACTATCATACTTACCAAGGTTGATGCTAAATGACACAGATGTTCAGTTAGGTTTTCCCGGTAGGCTCTATCTTAGGTACTTTTCATGTTTATACAAAAGTTTCATAATGCGCTCACTCATCAACATAATCTAATTCTTTACTTTACCTAACGAACAATTATTCCCAGCGACGAGCCCACTATTTGGAGGATCACCCCCGAGTTATGCTGAGACCATCTCGGGGTACCGCGAAGGGAAGGTGTAAGGCGGTAAAGGCACAGCCAAAGGGCTGTGCCTTATGTACCGCTTTTATTATTATTTAGTTATATTATTATATATATATTATATATATTATATATAATTTATATATTATATTTATATATATTATATATATTTTTTTATATATTATCTATATATCTATATATATAAGGATAGGGGATCTGTAGAATAATGATAGGGTGGTGTTTCGTATGATGAAATGATTGTGACTAGATGTGGAGTGAACACTTGAAAAATCTGTATAATTGGCAGTAAATGAGAGTGTAGTGATGGTGTGGGTTTGATTGGTCGCAAAAAGAAGAATACGGTATTTTGGGGCATGAGGACATTTATGTAGAAAAGGAGATATGGGTAGAGCGGATTAGTTGAAGAAATGGTATCTGCAGGTATTGATGAAATTGGCCAGGGATGATCAAGACGGGCGGAATGTTGATTGATTGGGGATTTGGGATTGTGTACAAAGCGTTTTATGGGGGGTAATAGTTTTCGAGGATTGGAGGAGAAGTAATAGTACTTATATAGTGGTAAGGATTGAAACCGTGTTGCTAATCTTTTAGGAGAATTAGGGCAAGATATATATGGTATTTGGTCGAAGAATGCGTGAGTGACTGGAAAAAGGTGCGTTTAGAAGGGTAGAGAATGTGTGGATCATATCTAACATTGAAACAATTAATTGAGAAAATAAGGGATGATAAAGTATAAATTGTATTTTGGTTTTTTGTTTTGGAAAAGGCGTATGATAGGATTATAGGGAGCTCTATGGCAGGTGTTTTTGTTTGGGTTGGTGGTAAGCTTCTGAATGGAGTCAAAAGTAGATGACGATAGTGAAACGTTGTAAGAATAGATGGAATTTTATGTTGTTTTAATATTGAATGCATTAATAGAGGGATGTGTTATTTTTTCTTGGTTATTCAATTTGATATGGATGGGGTTAGAATTAGAGGTGAGTGTGGCAGGGAATGGTGTTAGAATGATGGATGAAGAGAGTGAAGGGTGGCCTATCTATTATAGCGGATGATTTGGTTTTGAGTGGCGAGTCTGAAGAGAGTTGAAGACTTGACGGTAGAGAGATTTGACAGGTGTGTGGTGAGGGTGTAAAAAGATTGTTTGAAAGGTAAATGTAAAGAGTAAAGGTTATACTTTGGAGTGAGGACGTCTGGTGTGAAGTTATATTCGAAAGTTTCCTGAGTTTAATATTTAGTATCTAAATGTTGGATGTTTGTGATATGGGAACGATGACCAGTAGCGTAGTAGGAAAGTTGTTAAGACAGAAAGTGGCTGGTGCATTAATATCGTTGGTGGATGTAAAGGGACCACGTCCTTGAGTGCGCTAGGGGCTTACATGAGGGTATGTTTTTAACAATAATGATAAATATTGAAAATTTTTACCCTACGATATAATTTACTAAGTTACCGTATCAATGTATAGTCAAAAGCCTAAAGTACGGAGTAACGGAGTGGATGGCGATACTTTTCCTTTCAATGAAACGGAATGTAGCGATAACGGACTACTTTTTCCCGAGTAACGGAGTGATAATGAACTACTTTTTTTGAGAAAAGATGATCTATATATATTATTTATATTATATTTATAATTATATTATTATATTATATATACTATATATATATATATATTATATATATATACTATATATTTATTATATAATATATAATATATATATATATATATATATATATTCAGGCCTCGTCTAATATATTCTTAGTTACATTAATTTTACTTCACAAAATTATATTATATATAATATATATATATATATATTATATGTATATATTATATATATATAAATATATTATATTTATATATATATATTTATATTATACTTATATATGTTTGTGTTGTGTGCGTGTGTGTGGTGTTGTGTGTTGTGGTGTGTGTGTGTGTGTGTGTGTGGTGTGTGTGTGTGTGTGTGTGTTGTGTTGTGGTGTGTGTGTGTGTGTGTGGTTGTGGGTGTGTGTGTGTGTTGCGTGTGTGTTTCAAAAAGAGAGCATTGATGACCGTAGTATTAATCTAGAAAAATTAAAATTACAATTATTTTAAAAGTTATGTAATTACTTTATTTTTAAAAAGAAAGTCTGCTCTTCTATCTTTTTGATTGAGCAAATTTATAAATCACTTTAATTAAATTTGTGCCCATAATAAAAGTCTTTCTCGAGAAAGCATTGCTAAGGCGGAAAGTCTTTCCTGCCATGGGTGTTCTGCTAAGAGAAGGTTTTAATAATATCCTTTTTATAAGAATAACAACCCAGGCGCTTCTGCTTCGGTAGTTGTCATCGGAATTGTTATTAAAATTTTTAATAGTTTCACACACTCTTTCTAAAAAAGTGGGCTTACGTGATTTTCCATATGAATCAATAAAGCTATGGTTCAGACGAACAAATCCTCTAGCTTACTTTATAGGATTAAGTCTTGTTTTATTCTTATGTAATGAAAGTGTACATTTATCAGGTTTCTTTACAATTTTTCTCTAGGAAAGATGGAATCATCGAGGAAAATCCGGAGATTAGTGGCACATAATGTCCTGAGAATGAAATATATCTTTTATCTGAAATAATTGAGAGAGGATTGAATAGAGGGATCGCAGGGTTTTGTTTAAAGGTGGTTTGAAAAAGAAAACGTGATAAGAGCAGGTTAAATGGTTGTGAGTGAGCAGTCCTCGGTTGCGAGGTATGTTGGTGGTTGACACATGGAACAGTGTCTGAGGTTTAAATATTTGGAACTATGGTTGGGATTGGAGAGAGAAAGGATGAGAGAGTGTGTAGAAATAGGTGAATGGTAGAAAGGTAGCTCGTGCTATTAATAGTTGGGGGAATCTTGGTGGGATGTATAGGGAATAAGTCTTATGAGTGCTAGGGTCTTACATGGGGGTGGCGTCCGCACATTGGGGCAAGGAGGGGCACTTGCCCCCCCCTCTGGATTCGGGATACGTATTTTTTTTACATATATATATATATATATATATTTATATATATTATATATATATATATATATTTATATATATATAATATTAATAATTTATATATATATAATTATATACTAATATTTATATAAATTATTATATATATATTTATTTCAATAAGAATTACCCCATGATAATCTGAAACATAGATAGGTACAAACGATACATTATATGGAATCAAGCGTTGAATTTGTATGGAAATGAATTTTTTTTTTTCTATTTTTTTTAATCTCCAAAACTACGATAGGTAAAGAAAACTAAAAACATATAGGGAATCATGTTTTGCTTTTTTTTTTTAGGGGGCTCGAGCCGGTGAGGACGGGGGGGGTGGATTTTCCAATCCCGTAGGGGAGGGCGGGGAGGACCCGCGACACCAAATACAAGAGCGGTGGTTCCGGAGACCTCCCGGGGGGGGAACTAGTCAACCCGTCGTCCCCAGAGGCGGAGACACGACTCTTTGCATCTTTGCGGTTACCTGGGGTATTTTTAAGTTAAAAAAAAATCTTTTTCATAATTTCTTCGCTGATTCTAAACTAATGTTATTAATACTTTTTATTGTACCTTGTAGTTTGGAGATATAAAACATAAAATAAAAAAGTAATTTTTTTTTTTCATTTCCATAAAACTTTAATACCTGATTCCGACTATGTTTATAGTTTCTTGTATCTATCAGTTTCGAGATATCATGCGGGTATATTTCTTTAGTTTACCAATATATATATATTATATATATATATATATATTATACTAATATATTATTTATTATATATTATATATATATATATATTATATTATTATTTATAATATAATATATTATAATATATATTATATTATATATTTAAGGGTTCTATTTGTTTTTACGACTCGTCAGTTTAATTTTTTTTGTTTTTTTTTTTAATATATTTGCTTTTTATGTTAACAACAATGAATTTCGTGGTAACGGGCATGATTCAAGAGACAGAAGTAATTTTTTTTAATATTTTAAAATCACTTTATGTTAAATATTTTTTAAAATGAAAATATCTCTCGAAAAGTACTATACTTTAAGAAAAACCATTCATATTTGGAAGAGAGCGTTATGGCTTCTTATAAAAATAAGAAAAAAAAAAAAAAAAAAAAATAGGCCTATATATAGTTTTTTTTCTCGTATATGTAATTCTTCTGAAAGTACACACTTAGAGGCATTATAATTTGAATCAGCGTATA
>JABUQX010055777.1:0-22500 GCA_015478945.1 Trachelipus rathkii
TCATCGTCGATCATTATCTATTTATGCTAAAATAAAGTCCCTTTGGAGGGAGAGGAGGATGTATAAGGAAAAAGTGGATTTAGAAATTAACGATCGAGAAGTGTAACGTGAACAACCGAACGGTAAATAGGATAAGTATTTATGAGCTCGCGTCCGCAAGTAAATCAGTTGAATGTGAACAAGTTGAAACAACAAATTTGGAAGCAAATGAAGGAAGCGGTTGTTAGCAGTGCAAAAGAATATGTGGATGTGCTAAAGTAGGAAGTGAGAATGTTAACAGTGAGTGGTGGAATGAAGTTAAAAGTAAAAGTAAAAAAGAGCGTGGGTGAATGTACTAAAACCAATATGAGGTTTCAAAAGAAAGAATTTTGGAATTATATAAGGAGGAAAAGGAATACTAAAAGGTGCATACGTAGGAGGAAAAAAAAAAGAGCGTAAATAAACAGTTTGGAGGAGGAATGATTGGGACTTACACTGGCAATAGGAAAAAACTCATCTGTAGGAAGCGCGAAAGGATAAAAATAGAGAATGTGTGGTATATATATATATATATATATATATATATATATATATATATATATATATATATATATTTTTTTATAAAATATATTTATTTTATATAAATTTTTTTTTAAATATATATATATATATATATATTCTATATTATATAATACTATAATATATAATATATATATTATATATATATATATATTATATATGATAGTATTATATATATATATATATATATATATATATAGTTATAACTATATATTTTACTTACATTATTTATATCATCTATATATATATATACAAATTATATATATTAAATAAATAATAATATATATATATATATATATATAGATATATATAGAATCTGTATATATAATTATATATAATTATAATATATATATATGATTAAATCTACAAGGATGTGTATATATATATTTATAATATAGATTTATTATTTATATTAATGTAGCTTGACACCAAAGTTAATATTGTTAATTTATGTAAATATACAATTAGTTGTTCTTATAAAGACTTCATTGAGAGCGGTTGTTTTTCTTTTAATCTCAATGGTAGCAGAGCTTAATTGCAAGAAAGTGAAGAAGACGACTGACTCGGAAGAAGAAAAATGAGGGAGGTGAAGTAAGATCTGAAGAGTTGGAAGAATCTGGAGAGGAGAGAAGAAAGAGAGAAGAGAAAAGAAAAGAGAAGAGAGCAGAAAGAGTGTGAAAGAGAGCGAGAACAGAGAAGAGAAGAGAAGAGAGTTGGAGAAGAAAAAGGAAACATACTACGGTCCCTGTCTTCAGAGAGAAAGAAGAAAATACTTACTGAGGTCACTGTTTTCTGAAGAGAAAGAAGAAAAGACATACTGCGGTCTTGTATTTAAGAAAAGGGAGAAGTCAAACTGAAGTCATTGTCTTCAAAGGGAGAAGGGAGCAAGGGAAAAGGGAGAAAATGAAAATATGAGCAAGAGAGTAAGGAGAAAGGAGTAAAGGACAAGGAAGTAAGGAGAAAGGGAAAGAGGAGAAAGGAGAAAGAGAGTAAGGAGAAGTTGAACTTGGAAGAGAAGAAGCCATAATGACTATCAAATAAAAATTAAAAATTTGGAACAGAAGAACAAGGATCATTCAAGTACATCGATCATTCAGTTACATCGGAGAAGTGAAACAAGAAGAAGGATGCTTATGGTTGAGTCTAAAAATGATTTAAAACCGATGCAAACAGATGATGAGATCTACGGACCTATATAACCGACAACATGAAGTTATTTGTGTAGGGAGAAATAACAGAAGAGGAAAAAGAGAGAGAAGAGAAAAATGGTTTAGTTTGATTAAATCTACAAGGATGTGTGATATATATATTTATAATATAGATTTATTATTTATATTAATGTAGCTTGACACAAAGTTAATTATTGTTAATTTATGTAAAATACAATGGGGTTGTCTCTAATCAGACTTTATAGAGCAGTTTTTTTTCTTTTTTAATCTCAATATATATATATATAATATAAATATATCTATAATATATATATACTAATATAGTATATATAATATATATATATAATATATATATATATATATATATATATATATATATATATATAGATTATATTATATATAATATAATATAAATATATATAATAGGGACATAATTATCTTCCTCTTTCGTTCACTTCCTCCTTTGCCCAAGAGTGGAGGTAAGGTGCGTGTACAAGCATCGGGAAAAGAAAAGCAGTAGACGAGCATAGCAAACGTCGAAAAAGAAAGCCCAGCCTCCCCCCCTACCGCCCCCTCTGTACCATTAATTAGTGAGAGCTGCGTCACAGACAGAAAATCCACCCTAGAGCTATTCATAGGACCGCGACGGACCTCACTATGGTAAATCTAGACAATGTAAGGGGCTCACCCCGGCCCAGATGTGGGCCACAACCATGCTCCCATGACAAGAACCCCCCATCTTCTCCGATTCATGCACCTTTATCTCTCGCCCTGCCAAAACTCACATTCTCTCTTCAGACATTCGTTCACCGACTCAATTCCAACTTTCTCTTCGGTCTCCCAGCCGCTCGGTTTCGAAACACACTCTCCACTATACATCCGCTTAACCGAACCGACTTTCATTCATCCTTTCCACATGGACCCAAACCCATCTCAAATCTATTTCATTTATTCTCTTCATTTACCCCTTTTCTTCACACCACACCACTCTCTAATACGTTCATTCCTCACTTTATTAATTCTTCACACCTTAGCCATCCCCTAAGATTGTCCCAGCTGAACACATTGACTTATAGATCTATTACTTCTTATTCCAGACCATAGGCTCACTGCCACTACAATAACACAGGTAACCAACATACCCTCATGTTAAGGACTCTAGCGCACTCAAGGACTTAGTCCCTTATACATTCACCATGACGATTTAATGCACCAGGCCACCTTCCTGCCATTCACAAACTTTCCTACTACACTCTGCATCATCCGTTCCCTTCTTCATCCAACACATACCCTAATATTTAAACCAGACACTTGCTCAGCTGCTCACCATCTAAATAACTTCAGACTGAGGACTGTCCTCACTCACAACCATAAACCTTACTCTATCTACGTTTACTTTCAAACCCCTCCTTTTTACATACCCTGCCAAATCTCTCCACCAATCCTCTTAAACTCTCTTCAGACTCGCCAAACAGAACCAATCATCCGCATTGCAATAGGTAGGGCCACCTTCCACTCCTCTCCAGTTCTCCATCATTCTAACACCATTTCCTGCCATTCCCCACCTCGAATTCTTTCCTAACCCCATCCAGGATACACATGAATAACCAAGGAGACATGAACACAACCCTGTCTCACTCCGCTATGAATCCTAAACCAATCACCATGACACCATTCATTTTACACACGCTTCACTGTCGTCATACATACTTTTGATTTCCCATTCAGAAGCTACCACCAACACATATATCACTAGATACCTTTGCCATAAAGCTGTCCTATTAACTCTATCATTACGCCCTGGTTGTAAAGGCCATAAAACCTAAAGATAATTTATTCTTTCTTCTCCCTCATTATATATATAATATATCTTTATATATATATTATATATACTATATATATATATAAAATATATATAAATATATATATATATATATATATTATATATAGTAATATGATAGATATATATATATATATATATATATATATATATATATATATAATCCAGCAAGGATTAATGAAACAAAGCAGTTTAGATGACAGTGTTGGAGAAATTGACATAGGACCAGATGATGATGAAAGAACTCCTACAGATCCTGATGAACCGCCAGATTTGCCTCGACCATCATCCCCAAGACCAAGCACCCCTGCACCTCCAGTACCTCCACCAAAAGTAAATAAAGGTGAGAGTTTAATTATATATATTTACATCTACACATTTAATTTGTTAATTATCTCAAAGTAAAAAATGAAAGTTTTTGGCTATAAATTTGGAAAGCAAAAATTGTAACAGAAAGCGGTGCCGACTGTGGTGTGTTATTAATACTTTTTTATTTAAATTTTAGGTTTACCTTGGACTCCTAAAGTTCGTCAGAAAGATATTGATTCATTTTTGGACTCTACTAGGATGAAATTTGTCGGTTACCCTCTACAGGGAGACAGATCATCTTTGGCAGGATTACCCAACCAATCCATGAAGGAGTTAACGTTTTGTCGAAGGTATTAATATTTTTCTATAATTTTATACATTAGATTGATTTCTTTGAAGAATTATCTGTGGTTTTAAATGTTGAAAGTCTATTTTCCTTCATATTTGAATTATTCAGCTTATAAAATGTTTGATACATTAATCTTTTGCTAGTAAAGGAAATAATTATTAGAGCTAAATAGGAGAAGGACCAAATGAATAAAAAAAGTTGTCCTGACAGACAAATAATCATTAAGTTATTTTAGTGATTGATTAATTTGTATTTTAATTTATTTTTCAGCATGTTTACATTTCACTATCAGAAATACAAATCAAAAGAGAAGAGGAAATCACAAAAAATCCTCTTTCACAGCCAGAAAGTCCTGTTCCTCAGACCGCTGCTGAAATTCTTTATCAGGTTGTCTTGAATCTAATATATATATCCTCATCATCATCACCCACCTTCTCTCCCCAAGACTCGGGGTAAAGTGCGTAGCATGCACGGAAACAGAAAAGTAGTAGAAAAATATGACGCAAGTCGAAAAGAAAGCCCAAGCTTTACCGTCCCCTTATACTTTTTAGTGAGAAATTTCAGCCAAAAGCCACCCAAGAGCTTCACGGGACCCCGATGGACCGTCACTATGGCATCTCGTCAATTTAGGGTTCATCCCTTGGCTCTGGTGGGCCACAACCATACCCCCTCACAAAACCCCGCCATTCACTCCTATTATGCACCTTTCTTCTCACCTCTGCCAAACTCACATTTCTCTCTCCAGCATTGCTTTTACTGACTCAATCCACTTTTTTCTTCGGCCTCCCAGCCGGTCTTTCCAGACACACTCACCACTTAACATTCCGCTTAACAACGAACTATCATCCCCTTTCCACCATGACCAAACCGTTTCAACTTACTCTTAATTAATTTTCCATTTACCCCTTTCTCACACAAACAACTCTCTAATAGGTTCGTTCCTCATTTTATCATTTATATATATTAGTATATATATATAATAATATTATATATTATATATATATATATATATATATATATATAATAATATATTATATATATAATATATATATTAATATTATTATCATACATATTACTACTGTACTTAAAGTAGATATATATCATGAACGCCTCATGGCGGCGAGGCTGAGTCGCCGACTCTTCATCACGAGAGGACGCTCTGGTTCAAAAATCTCCTCGTAGCAGTTGTAGTTAATCTACCTGCGGGGCAGAATGTAACTCAGACTGCGAACATGTTGGGATGGCGCTCGTTTGGGATAGCCGGCCTTAAAGTTCGATTCCTTTGGCCCCTCCGTGTTACCCCGCTTATAGTCCGGATAAAGCACGTTAAAAAGGTAGTTTATATATATAATAATATATATAATATATATATATTATATAATATTAGTATATATATAATATATATTATAATATATAATATATAATATATATATAGATATATATAAATATATTCAAATTTAAGAAATTATTTTCTAACCTTCTTTAACTATATTTATTCAAATGTTTCGCCTAATTGCGTTACATTTATTATATTAAATTAACGCAAAATTCTGAATTATTAAATTAATATATCACTTTATCACTAAAATGAAACATGCATATACTATTTACTATTTTTTTAAACCATCGAACTTTAACTTTATTATAACATTTTGCTAGCTTTCGTCTCTATGGTGCGAAAAATAATGAAATTTTTTTTTCAGCTATAAATTTTTGGTCGGTTGGTTTGCTCTCAGATGTATTATTTTCTGCTGAGGAACAGACAGTATCGTGGCGTTCATCACAAACATTATCCGATCCATGGACATCGCCAGCGATAGTTCAAGACCTTCACAACCACCCCAGAAGTGACTAGATGACAAATCGCCCCCACGCCATCCTGCACCGCACTTATCCAGTGAGCCTTATAGCAAAATGATTCAGCATTCTGTCAATCTCTCAGCACCAATGTAATAATCCGAAACGAGTGCTAGAACGACAGTCATGTTGATTGCGTCATTGATACGAATCATACAGTACAGCGCAGAGAAAGAGCACTCCGCTCATGAGCGATCCGAGGCTCTGACTAAAAGTCGTACACGTCCATCATCTACGATCACGAGAGGCCGCGAAAAATCCACGATTATCCAACACAAAAGATCCTGAGCCGTGTGGCAATAGACTTATAACACCTATATTACCGTTTCAAATATTTGGTTTTCCCCGCAGATATTCGCATAGTCACCAAACATCATACATGCGACAGCCGACCGTCGCCTAACTACGCACTCACTCCATTTATCCCTAAACTATTCTACCAAACTATTCTATTGCGACGCGCGCAGACGGCACACATACTATTGATAGGGGGGTAGGATTAGTTGCCGGTAAAGAAGAATACTTCTTGACAGAAGGTTTTAGTTTATTGTCATGAATTTATGGAAAACTCATAAGTCCATGAAGCGCCGAACAAGCTGAGCAAGCAGAAAACACTAGAGTTTTTTGCATGGTAAGGCGGATTATGGTTTCCGAGTAGAAATTTCTTTTTGCCTTCCTTAGGGCTTTTTAATGAGGTGAAGGTGGGTGAAGTACTTTTTGACAGTAGAAAAAAGGAGTTGAATTCTGTTTTTATTTTTGAGGGAAGCAAATATGTAGTGCGTTAAGAAATAATGAAGATAAGGTAGCTATTTTTGTGGTGTTAGGTTGCGCTGAAAACCAATGGGTATAGTTTTGGGGGGGAGGTGGGCTTTCTATATATAGCGAAATCAAGAGACTGGGACCGCCAGCTGACCAGGGTGTCCAAAAATGGCAATGAATTATTCTGGGGTTGTTCTACAGTGAATTGTATATTGCTATTGATACTGTTAATAAATGTCAAAATATCTAATGGGTTAATGTGTGATGGGATTGCCGCAAAGACGTCATCGACGTACCTAAACCATTTTGTATTTCTTAGAAGGGAGTGGGGGAGGATGTAATAAAACTCCAGAACAACTTTATTTTCGGGAGACTAACATATCCTCTTTTCTTTCTTTTTTTTATTTTAATGCAGGAATGCAGGTGAATGAGATTATTAAGTTTTAATAACGTAATTTACTTATTTTCAGGCAATTTTGCCTTCTCTTCCTCAATGCATGATTGCATTATTGAAAATTTTACTGGCAGCTGCGCCAACTTCAAAATCTAAAACGGATTCAATTAATATGTATGGCTGAAGTTTTACCGGAAGAAATGCGTGAGTTTACATTTATAGCTTCTTTGAAAGAATAAATGGACACAATCCGAATCTGTAAATATTTTGGCAGCTATTTTAAAATTAAGTTTTTTCATGAAATATCATTGAGAAATTAGCGGACATTTTCTGCCCTCTAGCGTTAAAGCTGATAAAACTATAAGTGTGAAATTTGACCACATAAAAATGTTTTTGGGGTAACTTTTTTTTTGATTATCAGCTCAAAAATCCTAAATTATGACGTTACTTTTGTATCAAGTGAGCGATATATAAGTTTATTTCACAAATAAATAATATTTAGCTTCAAAGAAATATTTATTTTTAATAAACATGATATATTTCATGAGTTCTGTGGTTACAGTCAATGAAGGCTAGGTTTAAGACGTGAATCGCCATAAAGAAGTTCTAGTAAAGCAGTTTCAGCTATGAGTTTGTTGCTTCTGTTAAACGCATTTTAAAATTAATCACAATACCAATTTGGACTGTTAGTCTCAACACCTTGGTTTTGGCCTAATTGTAACCACTTATCCTCAAGGTCTTAATTCAAAATATAAGTGGCTTATGTTTCAAGCTAAAAACAGGTAATCATTTTCAATATTTTTTAAGAATTTATTGAATGAAGTTTTCCTGTATCTAAATTATTATTATTATTATTATTTATTATATTATTATTATTATTATTATTATTATTATTATTATTATTATTATTATTTATTCATTATTATTATTATTTTTGTTTCGATTAAAGCATTGCTTTGTCGGGACTTCCCGGCATGTGTGTATAGGATAGGAGACCCTCCTGAGATGACAGCCGAAGCCTTAGAAGCGAGCACAGGTAACAGTTTAGGAGCGAATACCTCGTCCAATGAAAATGGTGGGGGAAGTCCTACTAATGGTATGGAGGTAACCACAAGCTTTTGTTGTTGGAGGAATATGTATTCGTTGTGTCAAATTTGCTAGGATTTTAAACAAACTTGTGAGAATGGCAACATTCTGACCAAATGATTTAGTCATTTTCTTATAAAGCGTGTCTAACATAACTTTTAAAACTATAGTCCTTAGTATTTAGTAATTTTGCGCTAATGAGTAATGGAACTTCTGGTATTTGGGAGAAGACTAGTACCAATATCTGTCTATAGTGGGTAAAGCTGCCCGCTTTGGGTCCTGCTATTATTTATACCTTTCTAAAATGTTCTGGCATCCTTCTGAGCATGCCGCTTTCATTTCCGTCATGTTTTGGAGATATCTCGTTTGTAACCCCCCAGTTATGGGGGGAAAGGGACAGGTGTATGTGGATTTGTGTTTAATTTATGTCTAATACTTCGGTGTGAGTCACAGGGTTCTGAACCTTAAATGGATGCATTGAAAGTTTGTTGTGAAAGAGTTTAATTTAACTTATGATGGACTTGATAACTACCAATGAAGCTTCAATTAATTGAGAAAAACTATAGTCACGTCACGCTATAGTTGAAGGATGTTGACTCAGGAGTGGGTACTAAGATTAAGTTTACAATATTTGTTATGAACCTCTGATTTGAATATAAGCAGACTTTAGATCATGCAATGATGCAACTCTATGTTCTCAAAAGTTTAATTAGATGAAATGCGAAACTAAATAACCAAGCGTTGGGAAAGAGCAACACTGTAGGAGAAAAACGAATATAGAAAAGCTTTGAAGTGCAATTTATCAAAGAGTAAAGTATTATTACGTGGGTACCTTTCCATTCCGAGTTTTAAAAATTATTTTTGTGTGTAAAATTCTATGATTTCAAAGATTTCTGCATAAAAGAAGTAGATGAAAAGTGGCTTGCGAAAATTTCATCTATGCCAGCTAAGGAAGCCCAGCTATACAAGCGCTCTCAAATACCATTGTGTATAGACTCAACTAAGGTTCGCAGAACATTTGTGAGGTTAGGTTTGTTGTACTAGTTGGAGATGCGAAGATGTATTGGGTGATGCGATATACGACTACTGATATATGAACTGTTTTACATATGTAATGGCTGTAATAGGGAACTATTATACTTCATTGACCTATGTCCAACTGTATTAAGCGACGCTTCTAACTAGGGGTTTAAAACGCTTGTATAGTTTGGAAGACCTAACGAATAGGTTTGCCTAGGGTTGGATTAAAAAAAAAACCGTTTCGTTTTTTTTAAAAAGAAAAAACACGGTTTTTTTTTAAAAAAAAACCAAAGGCCAAAATTTTATTGTTTTTTTTTGTTTTTTTTTTTAAAATTACTTTTTTTTCATATCATTCCAAGTCTTTTAAGGGTATTTAGCATTAAAATACAGTAAAAATACAATATGTTGAAAGAGGTATGCAATATATATAAAGTAGATTTTAGTACTTAGTAAAGTTTTATTTGTGCTCTAGGGCATATAACTATTACATTTCACATGATTATGATTATATTATTATTAATTAGTTATTATAATAATAGATATATATTAGGTATTATTAATTATTATTATTATATTATTATTAGTTATTATGATATTATATTATTATTTATTATTATTATAATAAGTATTATATATATATAATGTATATATATTATATATTAATGATAAATATATATATCATATATATATATATATATCTATAAGTATATATATATATATATATAATATATAGTATATAGATATATATATATTACCGTATAATTATATAGTATATTTATATATATATATATATAATATATATGTATACTATATATATAGTAGGTATATATATATATATAGTAGTAATATATAGATTATATATATAATATATAATATATAATATATATAGTATAAAAGCCGCAGCTTGAAAGCCGCCAGCCTTACCCCCCCCCTCTGTACCATTAATTTAAAGGACTGTCGCAGTCAGAAATGCCACCCCTATAGCTTCAACCGGGACTGCGGCGGACCCTCACTAATGGTAAAATCGTCAGTGTAAGTGTTCAACCCATCCCTCGGCAGGTGGGCCACAACCATACCCCCTCCAAAACCCCGCATACTCTCCTATATATGCCACCTTTAATCCTCGCCTCTGCCAAACAACTCACATTTCTGTCCCTTCCAGACAATTCGTTGTTACCTCGACTCAAACTTTTTCCTTCGATCTCCCAGCCGGTCGGTTTAACAACACACTCGCCACTATATACATCCGCTTAAAAACCGACTATCAAACATCCTTTTATCACCCACGCTTTCCACATGACCAAACCATCTCAACAGATTTTCATTTGATTCTCTGTCGTTTACCCATTTCTTCACACATCACAATCTCTCTAATACGTTTTCATATCCTGCATTTTATCAATTCTTTCAAACACCTAGCCGTAGCCCCAAAGATTGTCGCATCTGAACTACATTGAATCTTTAGATACTATCTTCTTATTCCAGACCATAGTCCACTATTATAATGCCGGCAATAACAACAGGTAACAATCGATAAACAATCAGTAAGCGACCTACGCACTCTAAAAGACTGTAGTCCCTAACTAGGGCAATTCCACGGGACAACGATTTTATGTGGCAGCCAGCCAAGCCTTCCTGGCAATCCAACATTGATTATCGCCTAAATATTTAAACTCAGACACTTGTTCCAGCTGCTCACCATCTAAACATAACTTCAGACACTGAAGGACTGTCCCTCACTGCAAGAACCATAACCTTACTCCATTATCTACGTTTACTTCAAAGCCCCTCCTTTTACACACGCTGCAAAACTCGTCTACCAATCCTCTCAAACCTCTTCAGATTCGCCCACACAAAACCAATCATTCGCATATAATAGGTAGGCCACCTCCACTCATCTACATTCTCCATCATTCTAAACCATTTCCTGTACGCCACCTCAATTCTTTCATAGACCATCCATGATACAAACGTGAATAACCAACTAGAACATAACCAGACCTGCCTCACTCCGCTATAAATACTAAACCAACTCAACTTGTGACATCCAGGTGGTTAGGTGTGCTTACACAACGCCTACAACTGATCGAGTTATACATGTCTTATTGATTCCATTTCAGAATGCCTACCCACCACCACTAATAGGCTATCACTGAGCGGACCTGCCATATGAGCTTCCCTATTAATCCTCCCTATCAATAACCCCTGTTGCAAATCCATAAACTTAAATAAATTTATTTCCTTCTTTTCCCGCTCAGAATTTGACTTCTCTAGATGTCAATGTGTGCTTTCAAGTGATAAAAGGAGCTTGTTAAGTGGATTCCAGATCTTACAGTCGCTGCAGCTCGTACGTGTCACCAGAAACGCGCCTGTGTCTCATTCACTTAATCAGTCCTTCAGTTCACTCAGCGCCGAATCTCTTCGACCGGAAGAATACCCAACAATATGATCCATTCCGCCTAGTAGACACTCAATAAACTAATTCCCCCTAATAATTTCTACATTCATTATCTCTCCTTACCGGTTATATAAGGGTACTATTCACTGTCTCCTTCAAATCCCTCGGAACTATACCCTCCATAAACGCTTTATTACAGAACTTCAATCCAAATCAATCAAAAACTGACTGACGAGATCATTTCGCAGTAATTTCATCTATACCGCAGATTTACCATTCTTCAACTATGAGGCGGTGCTCCTCACTCTACCGCGCAGGACATGGATTCCTGCTTGCTTTGCTAAAAGTAACCTCATCCCGGCGCAAAAATACCTATTCTTCTTGCACCATCAAACCCACACACGAGTCACGTATCACCGTCTTCCATACTGACACTTTTATTCGAATTTTCGAAGTGTTCTGACTTCCAGGCTCACTCCCTCACAAGTAACGCCATTCATCAGTTACAAAAACACCATCCCTATTCATTATTCTGAGCAAGGTTCCCCTTATTCTCTAATTCTTAACCTTGCGCGCTTCCTTCCAGAAGAGCTTCCTAATTTATTGTAAGTCCCAATTCATCGTCCTTCCAAACTGTTCATTTACCTCTTCTTTCTCTTACGTATGCATTTTTAGTATTCTTTTTTGCCTCCTTATATAATTCCAGCATCTTTCTTTTGAAATTCATTCATTTGCTTTTAGTACTTCAACCACGCCTTTTTTTTTTACTATTTTAACTACATTGATTAACTTTTTAACCAACACTCACTGTTACCATTCTTCTTCCTACTTTAGCACAACCCACATACTTCCCTTTGCACTGCTAACAATTGCTTCCAGATTTATTTAGTTTCACTTGTTCACATTCAGAATGATTTAACTTGGCGAAGAGTTCTTATACATACTTATACCTATTACCTTGGTTCACTAAACTTCTCACTCTTATTTTACCCTCTTCCTTTTCGTATGCTACCTTCCTCTCCATCCAGTCCCCACTAACTTAATTTTACATAGAACAACATAATGATCTGATAATTCCCATCCTCCAAACACCCTCACTGATTTAACATCCAACATAATACTTCAACATCTCCTTCTCACCAACACAAATCATCATACTTTTCACTCGATACCATCTCTCTCAGCCTACACCAACTCTAGTATACTTTGCGATACTCTTGTGTTTAAAGAAAGTAATTACTTACACACATACCTCTCTCCTTTCAGAAAAAATCAATCACTCCTACCATTCTCATTTTTCTCTCCCGACACCCCCAAACGCACTTGGTTATAAACCATCCTTGTTTTTGATCAGATATATTATATATATAATATATATATATATATAATATATATATATATATATATATTATATATATATATAATATATATATATATATATATATATATATCTATATATATATATATATATAATATATATATATATATATATATATATATATATATATATATACTATATATAGTATATATTATTAATATATATATTTATATAATATATATATATATATATATATACACACACACTGTATATATAATATCTGTATTAATAGTCAATATTTAGGCCTAGAAGGGGTATTGGTAATTTAAAACACCTTTAATATACATAAAAAGAGGTAATTTTAATAAAAAACAAAAAAAAACATTTTTGGTTTTAAAAAAAAACCGTTTTTTTTTGCAAAAAAAAACCAAATTAAAAAAAACCGTTTTTTTCACAACCCTAGGTTTGCCAAACTTGATTTTCATATAATTTTAACTTGTTCAGGTTAGACATCGATTAAATGATGATTGGGCGTATGGCAATGACCCTGATGCTCGACCTTGGGATTTCCAAACAGAAGAATGCGCTTTGAGGGCATGTGTCGACAGGTTTAATGGTAGACGATACAATTCGACCTCAAATCGGGTGAGAATTTTTTATTTTTCCCATTTAATTCATTATTGTAGTTTAATCAATTTAAATTTTAATGAATAAAATTTGTTTTTCTTTTTCTTTTTCCTTTCCTTTCTTCATTTAGATAAAGTTTATATTGTGACACTTCCAAAACAATGAATTATATATTTTTTTCTGTCAATATTTGTTGCAGTTCCTGTGCACTTATTTAATTTACATAGATTAATACAAATTAATATGCATCCTGATTGGTGGAGCAGTTAGCCAATCATAATGCATTTAATGAAATTCGATCATATGATTTTTTATGTTATCAAAAATAAAAATAAAAATTGTATTACAAAAGTCTTCTCGAAATTAGCGTCGTTTGATAAACACGGGTAGGGTAGCATACTCTCGGGAGTTGTATAAATTTATAGTCGTGTGCTGCGTGCAGAAGATGAACTATTCATCCTGATCTGATGTCATTTACTCAAGTCATAATGACGTCACTAATTATCATAAAGAGTAATAAAAAACAGGATAACTCATAACTTTTAATTGGATGAGCCATAATGTGTCTACAGGAACGCAACTCTTATGTTTTATTTTCTTGTTTCTTCACCTGAAAAAAAATGCTTATTTCTTTAGCTATCCTGAAATAATATCTTTCTGGAGCTTATTTTTAATTATAAAAGCTAATCTATGAAATTTGTAATAGTTAAATTTATTCTATTTTTATGGTACCAATTTAAAATGAAGTAATACAAACTGACCTATACCCAAATGGTCGGCAGGAAAATAGATCCAACAAAACTTAACTTAACCTAACCCAACTTAACCTAACTTAACCTAACCTAATCTAACCTAACTTAACCTAACCTAACCTAACTTAACTTAACAACTTAACTTAACATAACATAACATATAACATAACATAACATAACTTAACTTAACTTAACTTAACTTAACTTAACTAACTTAACTTAAACTTAACTTAACTTAACTTAAACTTAACTCATTCTTTCTTTAACTTAAAATGAACTTAACAAATTTAACTTAACTTAAATTTAACTTAACTTAATTTAAATTTAATTAAACTCAAACTTTAAAATAAAAGACGGGCTTGTACAGGGAAATTTTTTTTTTTAATTTTGTGTCACCCATGGTTTCCTGTGACTTGTTGGGCTAGTCACCCCATATTTACATAACCCTATAGCTGTGTTGGACGATATATTGTGGTTAAAATTAATTTTAATTTTAAAGCACAGGATCCGGATTTTGAACCTGTAGACAACTGTATCACAAGTGTATTGGGACGCCATGTGGAACTAACTGAAGAATTCAAAAAACATTATGAAATTTGGTTGCAACAAGAAGTTCTCTCAACTACCATCGACTGGGATCAAACTTGTACGTCTCCTGCTGGGTGTAAACAGTAGCCCTTTCGTTTTTTTTTTTGTTTTTTTTTTAATCAACTATTCTATTTTATTAATTATGTTTTTCTTTCTTGCAAAAGCATTATTTCTGCTTTTGCCAGATTTTTTTATGCATTCGGGTTCCTTTCCTGATGTTTTCATATGATACTTTGCATGCTTCTGGATAATATCCTTCCTCAACCACTGAAGGAGAGACTATTGGTTGAACTTGCAAAGAACTCAAAGGCTACCGGAAAGCTCACCTCTTACTTTATTGTAGTGATGCCTCCCTCGGGATTTAAAACTGCGGTCGTCTCCATTTTTTAATCAAAATAACTACCCCTTTATTTACAATAAAATACCAAATGTAATTTATTTACGAGTTTTTCTTCTTTTGAAACCTCATAAAAAAGATGACTTATAAATATCAAAATCTACAATGTTTGTAATTAGTGTTAATATGTTAAATAAGATTAGTATTGTCCCTAAAATGATTTTGACTTGTAGATACGAATTAGTGATTACATCTATTTGCCCTAATGTAATTTTAGCCTAGTCATTATTTATTTATTTAATGCACACCGCTTGTTAATGTTAAAATATGTTAAAATCGTGATTGGAAAAATGTTCTAGTTTGCAATATAATATTTGATAATCAAGTCTGTAAATTGCTCTTCAAGAAAAGAAATCGCCAATTTGCCACCAAAGGAAAATTTTAAAAGATATTTTTAAATAATTGGTAATTATTGAAAAGAATGTGAATTTCATATCGATAGGTTCTTAAAGGTTTACTCCAGTGAAGTCATTAAGTAAATGTTAATGGATATAAAATAGTTGTATATTGAAATTTTTGTGTTTTGAGAATTCTTTCGAAGACACGGTTTAGTAAGCATTTGCAATGTTTTTCTTAAAATCATTTGTTAGCTAGAGTGTGGTAATAATTAAGTAATTTTTTTTTTTACATTTATCCAAGAGCCAAACGTTTGGTTTTCGTAATTGAATTGTTTTCTTCAACTAAAAATTTGTGGACTTTTAGGCCTTTCCATTCACCACAGAAATTTTTTCAGAAATTTTTTTCAGAAATTTTTTTTTTTTTTATTTTTTTTTTTTTTTTTTTTTTTTTTTTGTTTTTTTTTTTTTTTTGTTTTTGTGGATTGAGAAACGTGAAACAGACACGAAAGATTAACGGATTCTTTAACCATTTCAAGCTCAGGTCTAATATGTTAAATTTCTGAAAATTTAAGTATAAAAAAAAAAACTTCAGAAATATAATTCTTAAAAGTTTTAAGATTTAGAGAACTGGCGAAAGGCCCATTAGCAATTTTTTACTGGCATGAATTATTCGTTTTCTGTGATAATTTTATTTTACTCTTTTATTTAAATATCACGTTGGTATATGTAATTAATTTATTTTTAAAATTTTTTACAACTGATGTTTGGTTACTTTAGTTGTTAAACTTTGTAAATGGTAATACATACTAGTCATGTATTGATTGGACTTGTTCTTGAACAAAAAATCATATGATAACGTATAATTATAAATACCACTTTTTTTTAATATATATAAATATATATTTATATATACAGTGTCCTATTACTTGTATTTGATGATAAGTTATATATAGGAGTAGTATATTATCATAATAGCGTTATAGCAGTAGAGCTATATATATATATATAGTTGTCTATATTTATAGTATACGTTATATATATATAGGTATTATGATATATTATAGCATAGTATATATATAGTATATATATCAGTATACTTAATATATGATAATATCTATAATATATACTATATACTGTTGACGGTTTTTATTTTTATATAATCTTACGTTGTACAGTACACTGTGTTAGTGTTTGTTCATAATCTTAGTAATTATTTCTATAAAATTATTAATATTTTGTAATGATTTAGTTTAAATGATTTTTGTTTAATTAGTCAAAGTAATGTTGTGGCTGGTCTATTTAATATTACTCTTAGCTATTGTTTGGGTCAGAATAGGGCTAATAAAAGGTGGTAATAGGGTTTATTTACTTGTGAAATCTCCAATAGTAGTTTATTTCACTTTAAAAAATATATTTTCTTATCCTTAGTAATTGAAGTAACTTATTACAGAGAAATATAATTGTATACGTAGGATTTTTTTTTCGTAGGTGTGTTTTGGAGAATTGTTTCCAATTTTCCAGAGAAACATTTTTTCTGTTTAACCTCATTGCTTTCACTGGATTGAAAAATTTTGATTTTGATCAAATTTCGTGGATGGGCCTATAATCCCCCTCACTTCCATTTGCGTAGGTCACTGAAGAAATGAGTGTTGCCGTTTATAATCTTTTAATAGGCCCTCTTTGTGATGGAAAGCAGAGTTTATTTTATTGTTTCGGTATTAAATATAATTTAGCAGTTTCTATTTTGTGCTAAGTTTCGAATAATATACTGTTACACACAAGTTCTTATTAAACTTTACTTGTATTAAAAATTCGGAAGAGAACCTTCTGACACATTAAAATTGTCTTCACCAGAAATGAAATCTTGTTACCATTTCGCCAGCGTTTTGTGTTTCCTCGTTTATGAAAATTTCAGACATACCCAATTAATACCATTGCAGAGTTTTGTTGTATAAATGAACCTTAAATTATTTAAATTAATAAATTTTAACTAGGCTTTATTTCGATTGAAACAGCCAAAGTTCATTTTCTGCTGCTTTGAATCAATTTTAAACTTATAAAATTGAAAATGCTGGATTTCAAAGAATTATTTTGATTTGGTAAAATGGGTAAACAAATTGGACATTGTGAAAGACAACGAAAGATGTTTAGCGTATGCCTTTAATAAAAAATATTATTAAGTTAGATCTAATTTTATGTTCAAAAGAGTAAGAATGGATTAGTTTGATAGGTTGTTCTTCCGATAACTTGTTATTAATTATTTATTGATTATTATTATTATTTTATTATTCATTAAATTGATATTATGTATTATTAATTATTGATTATTTATTATTTATTATATTATACCATGCCGTTAACGTACTCCACCTTGTCGGTAGTGGGGGCCGGAATACCTTTTTCCGAATGTATGCCTGCGAAGAATTAAACATTATTTGTTTTTTGGTTGATTTCCCCCCCCCCCTCTTTTTTGATGGCTTCCCTACTGTTGCATTTATGTCCTAATGGTTAATAGCTTTCGTTGTTTATATAATTATTATTATTTTATTTAAATTATTGTCGTTTTTGCTAGGGACTACCCCTGTTGTTGGTTTACTGACAGTATAGCCGCATGACCTGTGTGCTGTGGTGGTCCCTGTAACATCAAACTCAAAAAAAAAAAAATATTATTGTTTCTTATTTTTTAATTATCTATTATTAACCCCACTTACCGCCAGTTTAGTCTCCCTTTTCCTCTGTTTTACTTGTACGTACTAAGCGCACGCTACGTATTCCTGATCTCTCTTGAGTCTCTCCCCATCCCCCTGTGATTCCTGGTGGCTACCGGGCTATTGTCTCTGTGTGTGTCATTATGCCATCTTCGCCGTCCTTCGCTACGTGGGGAGGGTGCAGGTTAAAAATCCGGTTATTCCTCTTCCTTTCTCCGGGCCCGCTTATTGTTGGGGACCCGAACCTTGCCTACCCACTGAGGAGGCTCTCCTGCATTGGCGCATAAATCTTGGGTCTTGCGTCTTATCCGTGTGGTGCAACGGCTATTATTTTCCATCTTCGGGGCTGGACGCGGAGTTCCGGGAGCTTTTCCCTGAGGCGCCACATCCATGGCCCGCCCTATCGTGGTGGGTTCTAGGAGGGAGATATTATGCTCTGGGCCTGTGGCGGGCGATGGTTACCGCGGTACCTCCCGGGATTTGTCATGGCGGAGCAGATGTTTTTACAGGAGTATTTGTTATGGGAGAAAATAAAAAAGATTAACGTTTTCAAAGACAAAGACGGGTCAAGCTAAGATCATACGATGTTGCGGCCGACCCTCTCCCTGGCCGTTTTCCAAAGACGCAGCGACCATTGGGGCTTTGAATGCCCTTATTGATAAATGGTTGGTACTCCATTATTCCCAACCCAATGTCCTCGATTACGGGACGTTTCAGGACTACCATGGTCTAGACGCAGATGAGCGTAGTATGGTGGCTCTCATGTATATCATACTCAACACCTTACGTCAGCCATTCAAACATAAGAGTCCTCGCGTCCTACCGGGCCAGGAGAAACCAACTACGAACGAATCGGCTTTCATCGACAACCCCTCCAGGTGGTCCCAGTTCTTGCTTCTACCCGCTTTATGTTTTATTTACTTTAGACATCATCTTGTCATTAACTCCTGTAAGCCAGCTCATCCTCAGTGATGCTTTGGATGCTGCTTAATTCAACTACTAAGCGCACCAGACTACTCCACTGAAGATCGGTTCCATCTTGGTTCGTGCTTCCTCTCGTACCCAGAGCAAACGCAACGTACTTGCTTCCCTATAACATCTGGGGAAGATTCCCATCCTTTCTAAACCTGACGATGTTGGTAACACGTCGAAGGGGTGACCTCAAAAAAGCCGGAAGTTCTGTTCCGATGCTTCGATTGACATTATTACTCATTTACGGAATCACCACGTGCCTTATCACCGGACGTCATCGGTTCCTCCGCGTAAAGAAAACCCCTCTCCGATGAACCCCCCGTCATTTTTACTTACCTTCTCTGGCCTTTCCTCCATTAAAAAGGTAAAAAACTTGTTTTAACTAATGCACACGGCTCGGACTTGCATGTGGGCCCTCCCGAGATGTTGTCAGAAAGTACCGATTAAATTGTGGGTCTCCCCCAGAAAATGATTGAAGTTGCGGTTACTCTCCCAGAACCACAATGTCCGACCATATGGAAGTTCTCCTCCAGCCAAACTGTGACAAAATTCCTCCATGTTGTCCTAGCTGCAAGAGGCCGCACCCAGCTACCTCTTGCCGGTTGCGACAGAAGAAAGTCCTTGGCAGCTGTCTCTTGTGCGGCGATGGCTTCAAAGTATGAACCGTCGAGACTACCCGTCCGTGCGTAAGAGAGGTCACCTGCGCTTCAAGTCTTCGTCTTTTTTTTATGCTGTGCAACTGTACCGTACTGCCTCTGTAGTTGCCTCTAACATTGCCCATCACCCGCCCTCGTGGTGTTGTGTTCGGAACTTGTTTCCAGCTGTCGCGTTCCGACCATTCAACCTTCCTTAGCAGGGTTAACGTGATCACTCTGACTTGTGTTTAATAACTATGGCTTTTGAACAAATTGTCTCGGGGACCAACTCCCTCCTACCATGGTCCGCAGGACCACTCGTTTCTTCGCCGACACGCACTGACCTCTCCGCAATGTTCCTCACCTTGTAGAGGTCCATGCAGATCCCAAGGGGATAATCTGATTTTGCGACTTTGTTTCGCTCTGAGTTTGATGTCCACACGTCCCCAGTTTGCATTATGATTAACTGTATCATCTCCCCGGAAAAGACCTTGTCTTTCCGGGAAACAACAAGACTCCTCTTAGGTCGCGACAGTCCGTCCAAGGGTGGATCTTCCCAGGCCAAACATCCGTACTCACTTGCTTATCGGGCCACGAACTTCTTGGGAAACAAATGGAACCCCGTGTTCCCCTGGGGGACCCTGTCTCTGTAATTGGCCAAAACGGGAAGCGCCGATGCCTGACAAGCCTCGTGGAGACAATCTAGAAAGAGTGGTTCAATTTTCTGCCCGTTCTGATCTGTTATTACTCTGTTGCTCTTCTGCAATATTTAAGCGATTCTGAAACTTCCTCGGATGCCACGATGGACTCTTCAGACTACTCTTCTTCCGTAGGATTGCCACGTGCTGAAACTGGGTCCCGTTCAAGGGGAGGTCACGAGGAGGTTCGGTTTGGGCCTCACCCGACCGAAGCAGTCTTCGTTTGAGTAGACGCGGCGCCGCTCGATGTGTCGTTTTGAGAGTGGGTTGGCTGCTGGTGGACGCAGGAGGAGGATCGGACCCGTCGACTGAGCCTTCTGACTCTACTGGGCGTTGGATTGCTCCCGAGATTTTGACTTACGGACAGGCACACATACTGTCTTCGAATGTGGGTGCCTTCTATGACTTTCGCCGACACCATCCCTTCTTGTCCTCCTCTTCCATCTTTCCCAGCCTTTGTTGGAGCCCTCTTCTCAGTCTGCTAAGCTCCTTCCGCAGATCTGCAAAGAAGTCTGGCAGGGTGTGCAAGCTGGGAAGAATGATCGAAATGTGGAGTGTGACTTGGCGCGCCTCCTTGGAGAACCCTCTCCTGTTGTGACCTGGAACCCCTCTCTTATGCATGGGGGTTCACACATATCCCTGCTGCGTGATCTTCCTCTCCCCCCGGAGTTTGAAGTTCCTGTCAGTGGGTCGTCCGACGGCTCACTTGACCATCCGGCTTTATCCTTCCTCTGAGAAGACTTCCAAATCCCAAAACATCGTGCCTATTGTCACGGATCGTCCTGACCAGTGATGATTTCCCGTTTATGGCACGTTTTATCCAATGGAACTGTCCCGGATATTTTCTACATTACGAAGAGCTAAAGAGATTACTTGTCGCTCAATCAAGCCATTGGCTGTTTGTTACAGGAATTACAAACTTTGCGCCGAGAACCTTATGCAACCTTCAAAGTTCAAGGGAACTCCCTTGATTTCCTTGAATCGTGGGGGCAGCGATCCTGCTTCACGAGTCTGTCCCATTCACTCCCATTCCCCTCTCGACTCCCTTACTGCCGTAGCGGCTCGTCTATACTTGACACGCCGCTTACACTGTGCTCAGTGTAACTAGCGCCCAGCTGTAAATCTACCAGGCAGGGACTTGTCGACTTTTTCAAAAGTCTCCCGCCTCCCATGTTAGTCCTAGGTTGACTTTAACCTCCGCCACCCTTTGTGGGGAGACTCTGTTTCGTCCCCCAATGCCGATTGGATATTAAGTAATTTTGCAAAGGATTTTTGCCTCATTGGGATGTCTCAACACACTCGGGCCCTTGCCAACCTTTGAACGTTTTTTCATATAGCCACTTTTTCTTGTTGTTGCGTCTCGGTTGTGTCTCATCTCGATCTTTAAATCGTTTTTCGTGGGAAAGGTCGTCTTTCCTCTGTGGTAGTGACCACTACCCATGAGGAGTATAAAATTTTAAATGACTTTAATATGTCAGGTACAGTTGTCTAGTTATGCTCAGGGTGAATAAATGTTCAATATATTTTAGCTGCGTTTTTAAGCGTTCTGGGTATGCCTATCCGGTTAATCTATTAGTCGTGATAAACCAATAAACGTCGACATACAGTGCAGACTCGGGACATGCGACAATTGGGTTACATGACACGTGATTAACTGAAGGGTATCCTAGAGAAGCACGGAAGAAAAGTTTTCTGGTTTTGTGTATAGTATACCTGATTATATCCAAG